>JASDQU010011899.1:133914-154538 GCA_032191745.1 Picea mariana
AATGGAAAGTAAGGAGCACCGCAATGCCACTTGAAGCTAAGATCACATAGAGTTTCGTGTGCAAGGAAAGTAAAAGACACCACACAATACATTCCCTCAACAACAAGACATTTATTTAATTATGTGTTTTATTTTACAACTCCTTGATTTTTATGGAGAACCATTTCATTTCTCTCAGGACCTTAGGGTGAGCATCTATATGATAATCTATAGCTCTTATCTTTTTCCAACTACAAACCCTCTGGGATTTTATCCCCTTCTTCCCATGAAATGAGGTACAAGCCCTTCTTGGGTCAATAAGCCTGAAAACACAAAAGATGATGAAATGAAAGGGAACAAGCATGGAAAATGGTAACTATGGATGTGAATGGTTGATCCAGGTGGATATCGGTGGCCACCCACCTTTTCCAACTGGCTCAAAACTGTTTTCTGACAATTTTGGCAATTTACTATTTTTAGSAGGTTTTAACTTCTGGGGCCATTTTGAGGGCCTAAATGAATGTTTTTGGATATTGAGGTTCTCAATGATAGCCAAATGCATTATTGATCCCCCAAAATGAATCTCCTCGACGATACCTTTCCAACGAGATATCACACGGCTAAAATGGAGATCGTATGCAAAAGTTACAACCCCGGGAAGTTGATGTACTCACTTACCCAAACGGGGCCCACATGACTTTTGGCGCTTCATCTCCTAGGGTTAGGTTTTTGGATGTCTAGGAATTTTGGCATTCCCGTTTATTGTAAAAAGGCCTTCAGATCCTCATTGTAATCATCTTCTTGCGAATGCGAGTAGCCATCACATCTCTTCTCAGAGATAAGTTGCCACCATTCTAGCGAGTCTTTCACTCTGTATTTTACAGTCTCTGTACATTTCTTTCATTAATAGAAATCGTGTATTACTGTATATCTGTGTTTATGGTTGCATATCTGATACATTTCTGTTATATTATTGAATATCTACGATATCTCTGTGCATTTCTTTATTATATCTCCGCTCTCATTTCGTGCCGAAAATAATCTGGATCAATGGTACAATGACCCTTCAAGGATACCCCCTAGTAGAAACCTTTTTCTCGAGGGTGACCCACTTACTAGGAAAACATGTCAACCACCAATATGAAATGAGGCAAAAGGAATAATTTCCAAACAAACGTTTTCATAATCAAGAAAGGACACTTTGCAACATGTTCAAATGCTTCAATAATTAAAATGACACTTACCAAAAGACCATACTTGTTACCTCATGGAGCAAGACTTGTTATCTTATGTGGGCCAACTTGGTATGGTAGACGCTATTGATTCCAATAGATAGTGATGTGGGGTAAGAGGAATGGATTTGTCTGCTCATTTGGCTCTCAGAACTCCATGTCTTCAACTTGTGGGGCTCAAGATATCATCTCCTTAGTTACCCCTAGAAATGGGGGGTAAGAGATGTGACTTGGACACTCCAACAACAAAGGAAATTCGGCTAAGGCATCGGGGGCAATCATAGGTGAGTCAGATTGGCTCACCTAAGGGGCGCGTGCAGCCAAGATGATGATTCAGTTAGATGGATCGGGTGTGTCGATCCAAGAGGCATGTTAGTTGATGGATGCATGAGCTAGATGGGTGCACTGGATCCATGAAGGGGCACAACGGTCAATTTAGTGCGAAGATTCACGAAGGGGTGCAACACACCCAAGAGGCATGACGTTTCACACAAGTGACCCTTGGAGTCCATATAAGAGCAAGGGAGAACAACCAAAGAAGGAAGCTTGGTAGAACTTGTAAGACAAGGAGAGTAAGAAGAGATTTGCAGTTCTCATATGCCAACATACTATCATTCTCATGTTTGTAATTGTTGACTGAGATGAATATGATCAATGGTCTAGAGGACTCAACAAAATGACAATGATGTTTCTTCTTGAGAATCATACTATAAAGCTAGAGTGGAAATAATTCATGGTGATGGAATTCCTAGTTCAAGTTTGTGAAAGGAAGATGGTGATTGGCATCATAAGACCTCCTCTATGCATGTTTATTTAATATAGTGGAGACTCACGTGATTTTTAAGTTGTTTGGGCTAGGTGATGATTCCAACATCTCCACTAGTTCTAGAAAAGATTAGTCTCTCAAAGACGCGATTGCATTTCGTGTTCTTTTTTTATTGTGATTTGTAGGCAATTTTGTTATGAAACTTAGCAAAATACCATAGACAAGTGGAAACATATCAAAGACAATAAGAAGATAGCATCATCATGGTTTTGCAATGACTTGAAACATGGAAGGTAAAACCATTTCGATGACTACGGTGTGGGTCGAGGAGGGAGACCATCTTTATGCATGGGGCATATGAAAAGTCAAGAGCAAGATGATCCACTAGTTTATTAGCCAATGGTAGAATTTCATTTAATTTAATTAGTGTCCTAGCCATCAACGTCTCCTAAGATAGTTGGGGAGGCCTTTTCATTTCTTTCTAATTGCAATAATTATATGAAGTTTTTGTAAATAAAGTAACATGATTACTATGGGGTAGAGGCAATTGAAGTTTACCTTGATTCAACACCAATAACACCATGTTCCATGTAGGTGCCATCTTGGACCATTGCCTCAAGAAAGCTACCTTCCTATAGCCACTCCATGTTTAAGGCTAATCCTATTTTTTATTGACATTGTAATTAATGAGAATGGATATCTACATAAATTTTGCAAATTCCGTAAGGATTTCTTTAAGATGAAGCTAAAACCTTTGGAGCTTTATCGTACAATGAAAAACATCTATTTAATCCCCATAACCTAAGTTGATAATCATCTACAACGATCAACTATCACATAAACTAAACYACTKAAGGCTATCACTTGACTTCACTATCACTTGAGTCAAACTACATTGGAAGATTTGGTTAACTTTCATCACGGGCTAAACTCTAATTGAGAAAATCTGAAAATATATAATACACAAAGCTAATATTCTAAGCTATGTACCCCTCCACAAGGATTGAAAAACTAGCGATGGATTATTCTTGAACAGAGGGTACCGATTATTTAATCTTATAAAAAAATTCCCATACTAATCAACATCGTTTGTTACATCAAAATTAGCTTTTCGGGTGCTAAGTTTCCAACTCCTTCTCCTCCAACTGACTATGTTACCATTGGAATCTTCAACCAAAAGATTATTCAATCATACAAAAATCTGTTAAGTGAGGGGATGGCATATTCATATTTATTGTAACAAAAGCAGAGACCAGTTACATAGTAACTTACCCTTATTAGTCCCTGCCTTGAGGCAGCAGGGACTATTGTAAACAATTTTCTTCCCTCATATTAATTTACACGTAAACCAATGTAATTTTTTTTGTATATTATCCTAAGTCTAAATGTGAAGAGCTATGGATTACTTGTTCCCATCCAATAAGATTTTGGAACAGATTTTTGTTCACCAATCAAATAATTTGAGGGCTTATTTGGCCTCATATCGAGCCAATTTTGATTTTTTCCTTAAGTTTAAAGGTTTAAAGTTAAGATTTCGGATGTACAATTTAGAAATGCAACTAATGTTGTCTCAAGACATAGAATTAGTTTCCTAACATTTTATATTAGAGTGTCATATTTTAAGTTTATAGTTGAATTATGGTTCATCGATCATTTTGTCAAATTGTTGATAAATGTTAATCCATTGTTGCCACCTACACTACCATTGACACCTACAGCTCGCCATCGACATGCAAACATCTTCACTTCGTTGTCATTTTTTAGGGCTCTCTTTCCTTCAGTTTGCTGACCTTTTTCCTTTTCGACTTTCCTTCCGTTTGCTGTCATTTTTCATTTTCGAGAAGGCTCTTTCCTTCCTGTCTCTCCTTCCCGACCCGTTTAAGGTTCTTCTTCTCTGATACTCTCCAGAGAAGGTCTCCACGGATTGAAACCAGCCTTATCCTTGATACCAACGTTGGCACGTTGTTTTTGCATTACAAAGGTCGTCAAAGCTTCTTAGTTACTCATATTTTCCTGGAAAGAAATCATAGACAGTTGCTTTGCAGGTATCCTAACCTTGATCTTGTAAGTTGCTCCTCTCTGTCTCTCTGAATGACCCGCATTAAAAATCGTCTTCGTGTGACTCTGAGCTGCTTAAAAGAGAATGTGCAATATGAAGACCCAATGTAACTTCATGCTTATTTCGCTTAACTTCATGCTTATTTCCTCGGCTTTCTTGCTATATTGTCTTTTGTTCTGCTATATTATCCTAGATTAGTTGTTAAATCCAAGTCTATAGTTATATGTTTCTATTTCTTTCATAGCACTCTTATTGACTGGGTGCACTCATCACCAAAAATCTTCTCAATAAGTGCTGAAATTTGAAGGGGAAAGGGGCAAGCAAGATTAGATTATCAGTATAGGCAATACAAAACATTAACAGAATGATGTAAGTGTGGTTTGTTGAATCAAAAGTATTCACATCACTTCGAAATCAAGTTTTTTATTATTCACCATCACTTAGAGCATGGAATATCAACTACAAAATATTTGGGTTTTTTAAATCTCTAGTCACAATCCTATGTAGAATTTGTAGTTTATCTTGAGAAGATTCTAATATGTTTCGAGGCTAGCATGTTATAAGCCCACTCTCACAGTTTCAAGCATTTGAATTAAATATACCCAGAACTCATTGATGTGTATTTCTTCGAATGATAGTTACGCTATGTGTTGATGTGGATTTCTTCAAGTAAGAGATACTCCTTCTTATGAACAATTCCTCATTTTTTCACTCTCCTGGAACATACATATTTTGGCTCTCTTTGTCTTTATCTCTCGTCGATTTCTAAATATATGAAATATGTTATCTGCATATCACTTTTCTTAATGAGATTAAGTTATTTGTATCTAAAAACTTGTCTTACCTGGCATCTTAATCAATCACACCAAGAAGAAATATGTATATGGGCCTTAGTCAAGTTATAGAGAGAATAGAAAGTGATCTGAATGCTATTGGATATCGTATCTAAAAGTATAATTATTGAAATGGTTAAATAGTATCTCTATGTAGTTTGAAGCTTTGTAATGATATTTTCATGAAGATTTCATTGTCTGAGTGAAGATTCCTTGTTTTCAAATCTTTCTTTTAACTATAATAAAAGAGATTTCAAATGACTTCTAAACAAATCTCCTTTTCCATTAAAAGATCATTTGTAACGCTAATATCACCAACCTCATTCCTACCTAAGTCTTCTTCGTGAATTTGAATTCTTTATGTTGTAACCTAAGTTATTTTTAAATATGATTAAAGCCTTCATCTAGCCTCCTCATTGTGTGTGCTTGGATAGTCTTGCGCTTTAGTTCATTCTTGGTTCCTTATTTCACATAGTTAAGATATTTCACTTAAATTTGAAGATTTATTTTGTTAATTGAGAATTTTACATGGAAAAATTGTTTTCAGTTTGACAATGATAAAATTTTACATGGACAAGTTGTTTCAAGTTTGACAATGAGTCTTGATGACAACCACTTATACGTTGAAAGCATTATAAAAGCTACATGCAACTAAAATGGAGGAAATAGAAGTTCCGCATCTTCTTGATATGCAAGTAAAATAATGAAATCCTCAATGCGTTAGCTTTGTTAGATATGGTACAATTTAGTTTCAATGGCTTCACCTTGGACTTCATTCCCGTCGATACAGGTTACGTATGAAAAATTAGTGTTTGAAGCTTAGATGATATGCATAATTGAACTGTTGATCATGACTACATTAAAATTTAGATTACACTCCATAATGTCATTTAACTTCATTGACTATTATTTGTACACAGTAACAATCCTATGTGGGGGACCTTGATTTCTCAGGAAATGGAGGTCATTGTAAATGTCAATAAGGTATTTTCTATGGTTGGGTATTTCCCGCTTGCAAGGAACAATTCAATACGGAATGATTAAAACTTGAAATGAGGCGAGATCCCCTTACTACAATAGAACTGAACTGTTCTCAATACAACGAAATTTTAGTAAAAGTTCATTGTTTCACTTGACAAAAATGCATAAAAAAGGAAACAACTTAGAAGATATGGATTTTTCAGCTAAATTTGGCATGACTTACATGTATCAGACCAGGATGAGACTGTACTACATCCCCAAGAAAAGTTGCATCAGGATAACCAACATCTATCAAACTATTGTGTTCAACACCTTGAATGCAATCAAACACCTTTTGAACTCCCAGGAGCTATCTGATCAAACCCTAACTAATTCCATCTACCCATTTGCACATAATGATCGATTCCTAGCTCCTAATGCTTAATCATACTAGTGAGTGGGAGGATCAAACCCATATAAGTGTGAGTGTGATGCATGGTGACCATGTGGAGCACTCAACATGCATGTAAACCAGGTGGAATCACAGTTGCTACTTGCATTGTAAACCCCAAAAGAATATTAATAATAACATATCCTTGGGAAATATAAAGCTAAAAATATGTTAATAATAACATATAAAAGTAAATCCATTTTATATTTTATATTTACTTTCCTTTTTGTATGATGCACCATACTAATTAGGAAACAAGGTAGGATGAAGATTCAGTTTACTACCCTGCAATTATGATTATTACTGGTTTTTGTTCATTATAAAATTATCTATATCAATATGACCCCTAGAAAGAATTATATTGTTTTTGCACATGACTTAGAGTGCATTATATCTATTATCACTGTTGAAAGTGGGCATAACTACCTTTTCTCTTGCACGGGCATAGGATAGCTGATAGTGAAATTCAGTGACAAACTTGAACACAATGGAATTTGTTTTCATAGACTGGAAGAAATGAAACCGGTCTTGATAATTTCAAACCGGACCAAGGGGGGCGAATCCTTGGTCCGGTCCACCGTTACAACTAAAGGTTTTGAATTATATTCTGGCATTGGGATTTTAAGCTGTACCAGGTTTGGTATGGGAACCATAACGAGTTATTCTGGTTCTCTTAGGCTTGCAATTATGCATCCCTCTCGCGTGAGACATGGATGATACTTAATGTTTTTATCTCATTAAACGTGAGATTATAACCATAACGAGCTATTATAGTTCTCTTAGGCCTGCAGTTATGCGCCCTTATTTTGTATTTAGTTCTTTTGTAATTTGGGTTTGCTAATTAACCTCGATTGCCATTTTTTATTGATTTTATGATATTAATAGTGAACATAGGGATTATGTTTTTTTTTTCAAACATTTTTCTTTGAAAGTCATTCTGAAAAACTAATACAAACAATATAAAAAAATAACGGCGCATGACCAAGAATGATTGGTGTAACGATTCAGACAGATCTTCTCGAGCCACGTCATCGAAATTCCAATTAATTTATGGAGACTCCACCTCCACATAATGACAGTAGGCCGGCTGGACTTTTGCTTTTCGCAGTGCCATCTGTCACGCCAACCAAAACTGAGAACAAAATCCCTATAAACACTCGCATTGGATCGACACGTGTGGAATGGAAGCGCGCAGAAGGAAAGTGCAACCATATGAATGCCACGAGGGCGGTAGGGAGGAGTCTGATTATGTCCAGTCGTTTTCAAGCCAGAGAGTGGGAGAGAACCCGTCGTAATTAAAAGCCTCGGCACGGTTATCTCGACCTTTCGCTGAATAGAGAATAGTTGGGGAGAATGCGTCATAATTGAAAGCCTCGGCACGTTTTATCTCCACCTTTAGCTGAACAGAGCAGAGGACGACGATCGACGGCTAAATTGCTAATTATCATTGTCCATGCAAGGGTTCTCCCTTGCAGACAATATCGAAGTGAACTCCATAGCTGTAATTGGAGAAGAGGAGGGTACCATGGTCGCAGGGCGAATGGGCCGGAGCGTCTCAGAATGGAACTTCCAGAAGTTGTTCAGTTATGGCAGTCAGAACGGGCCTTCCAGAGGTTTACAGTTATGGCGGTCCCAAGATTATGTCAAAAGATGGAGAAGGCGGCTGCAAGCCTGTTGGAGTGAAGGAACCTCTGACGCACGACCATATGGAGACCCTGTCCAGGGTGCTCAGTCCTTCTTTGCCGAACTCGGAGATGAATTCTGTCAAAAGATGGAGAAGGCGGCTGCAAGCCTGTCGGAGTGAAGGAACCTCTGACGCACGACCATATGGAGACCCTCTCCACGATGCTCAGGCCTTCTTTGCCGAACTAGGAGATGAATTGCGACAGGACGAGGACGCTCTTCTTCACACTCTCCCTCACGAGTACCAGACTTTCCTTAGGCGGAGGCTTAGCTTTAAATTGGGTAAGCTCAAGTATATTTTAATTTATTTGAGTATTTCTATATACAAATTTTGATATCTGGAGACTACACATTAGTTTTAGCAAAAGCTTCTTGTAATTTACTCGTTCTAGCAAAAGCTTCTTGTAATTTACTCAGAATGTTTGATTTCATGGAATCGCTGCAGGATGAGGTTCCTCATCTTAACGGATCCTCGCGAGTAGCAGACTTTCCTCTAGAGGTGGCTTAGCCTTAACTCGAGTAAGTTCAACTAGATTTTATTTTCATTTGAATATCTTTATAGGCAAACTCTGATATCCACAGGCTAGACATTTTTTTAGCAAAAGCTTATTGGAATTTAAACCAGAATGTTTAATTTGTCTCTGATGCAAGGCCGTAGCAGTGAAGGAACCTCTGATGCACGACCATATGGACAGCCTCTCCGCGGCACTCAATCCTCTCTTTGCCAAACTCGGAGACGAATTGCGGCAGGACGAGGAGGCTCCTCTTGATAATGTCCCTCGCGAGTACCAGACTTTCCTTGGTCGGAGGCTTTGCCTTAATTCGGGTAAGCTCAACCAGATTTTAATTTATTTAAGTATTTCTATAGACAAATTTTGATATCTGGAGGCTAGACATTAGTTTTAGCAAAAACTTCTTGTAATTTACTCAGAATGTTTGATYTCATGGAAACGCTGAAGGACGAGGCTCCTCATCTTAACTGATCCTCGCGAGTAGCAGACTTTCCTCTAGAGGAGGCTTAGCCTTAACTCGAGTAAGTTCAACTAGATTTTATTTTCATTTGAATATCTTTATAGGCAAGCTCCGATATCCACAGGATAGACATTCTTTTAGCAAAAGCTTATTGGAATTTAAACCAGAATGTTTAATTTGTCTTTGATGCAAGCCCGTCGCAGTGAAGGAACCTCTGATGCACGACCATATGGACGGCCTCTCCACGGCGCTCAATCCTCTCTTTGCCAAACTTGGAGACGAATTGCGGCAGGACGAGGAGGCTCCTCTGCATACTGCCCCTCGCGAATACCAGACTTTCCTTAGGCGGAGGCTTAGCCTTAAGTCGGGTAAGGTCCAGTAGATTTTAATTTATTCGAGAATTTCTAAATAAATTCTGATATCTGGAGGCTAGACATTATTTTTAGCAAAAGCTTCTTGTGATTTACTCGGAACGTTTGATTTCATGGAATCGCTGCAGGACGAGGCTCCTCGTCTTAACTGACCCTCGTGAGTAGCAGATTTTCCTCTAACGGAGGCTTAGCTTAACTCGAGTAAGTTCAACTGGATTTTATTTTCATTTGAATATTTTTATAGGCACGCTCCGATATCCACAGGCTAGACATTTTTTTAGCAAAATCTTATTGTAATTTAAACCAGAATGTTCGATTTGTCTCTGATGCAAGCCTGTCGCAGTGAAGGAAGCTCTGATGCACGGCCATATGGACACCGTCTCCACGGCGCTTAGTCCTCTCTTTGCCAAAAGGAGACCAATCGTGGCAGGATGAGGAGGGCTTCTCTTCATACTGTCCCTGGTGGGTACCAGACTTTCCTCAGGCGGAAGCTTAGCCTTAACTCAGGTAAGCTCAAGTAGATTTTAATTTATTTGAGTATTTTTACAGGCAAATTCTGATATCCATAGGCTAGACATTACTTTTAGCAAAAGCTCTTGTAATCTACTCAGAATGTTTGGTTTCATGGAATCGCTGCAGGACGAGGCTCCTCCTCTAACTGACCCTCTTGAGTAGCAAACTTTCTTCTAGCGGAGGCTMAGCCTTAACTCGAGTAAGTTCAACTGGATTTTWATTTCATTTGAATATCTTTACAGGCAAGATCTAATATCCACAGCTCGACGTTYTTTTAGYAAAAGCTTCTTGTAATTTAAACCAGAATGTTCGATTTGTTTCTATGGAATCTTTTTTCTGTCTCACAATAAATTAAGCTTAATTTGAAGGACATTTGCAWAAGGTTTCAGTTTGTAAGTAATTTCATCAATGGGACTCCGACTGAGTAAAATAAAATAATAAGTATAATACATTTTGATTTTGTTTTCATCTATCTTATCAATAAATTAGGCTTAATTTCAGGTTTATATGCATAAAGCCTCACTCTCCCAGTATTTTTTTAATTTTTCCACAATAAATTAAGCCTAAATGCCTCCAACAGAATATATTAAAACAGATTGAAATCAAATCAAATAGATAAAAATAAATAATGCCTCCAACCGAATATATTAAAGAAGATTGAAATTAATTCAAATAGATAAAAATAAATAAGTTAAAATGAAATAAATTTTGACTCTGCTTCATTTTGAGAGTTTGCATATAAATAAAATAAAGGAAAATAAATTAACTAAATGTCCATTGTATCTTATTTTGCTCATTGTATCTTATTTTGCTCAGATATTTCGACGTGAGATTTCTTTGTCCTAAAATGATCGCCGGAAGAATGAGTTTCTTTGATATCGGAGTGCGCTTGGAAAGCATCACCAGGCTGCATTCGAGACAGGAAAGTCTGGGAGAGCAAAGACTCAATTGGAACTTATCCATATTGAACTTTGTACAATAAACCAATGCGCTGGTGTAAGGTATGTTTTGACCTTAATTGACGTTCACTACACTCCAACGAACTCCGTGCTTTTCAAACCGTTCTTAAAGTATGTTTGCAAGTATAGTTAAGAATTTCCTGATCTTAAGTTAAAATTTATGTATTTTTAGATGTTATAGTTAAGGTATTATTGTGAAAGGCCATTCTAAGTAAGTTCTATGATATGCCATGTGAGATAATTCGAGAGCCCATTACAGTTTGCAGGATTTATAAAGTAAGTTCCATGATATGCCGCGTAAGATAATTCGAGAGCCCATTACAGTTTCCAGGATTTAGGGACCTTTATAGTGTTTGTTAAATGAAGGTAACCTTTGTATTATAATCGGCAGTTTGGCAGTGTATTGTGTTAAGTCGACTAAAGTTTATCCAATCCTTCATGATTTAGGGATGTTTTTTTTATTTTATTTTATAAAGAAGATGCGTTCTGTTCATTTAAGTTTCTGTGGTGATAATTATGTTCAGAATTTGTCGGAGTGTTGATGACATCTTGTCGTCGACGTTTCGGATCCATAGCAGGATCCATCATCAGGACAAAAGTCTGAGAAAAATGTATGAGAAGAGCCTTTGTTAAATAGTGATGAGGCGGGTGAAAGAACTATGTTTTGGCTGAGTGAAACCCTCGTTTCTAGGAGAAAATTAGGGTTTTAGTAAAAAATAATATTAATTATATGTTGATTAAGGGTTAGATTAGGGTTAAAATCATGATGAAACCCTAGTATTGAGGAGGTTCGAAAAACTTGAGTTAATGTTAGTTTTTTCATTATTAATGTTGTGTTAATTATAGGTTAAAATCCTAGGTTTGAGGAAATTTTTGTGTTAATAATATTAATCTTAAGTTGGTTTAACAAATTATAAGCTAATTTTTAGGTTTAAATTATTAATATTTAAAATAAGGTTAATAAAAAGGCTAAAAATAGATTCAAATTATTAAGGCTAAATTATTTTAAGTTCAAAAAAAGGGGGGCTAAATATAGGGTTGACTTAAGAGTGAATTAGAAATAGTTTACTTTTCAAAGGTATTATTAAGGTTACGTTAGTTTAAAATAATAATAAAGTTAATAAAGTAAGTCAGGAGAATTATTAGGTTAATGTCGTTTTAGAAGATTAGGTTAAGTTTAGGAGAAAGAGGGTGTTGATCAAATTAATAAATGTTACTGTTAATAAAAGGGCATTAATACTATTAATGATGTTAATAGGTTTTATATCATTTAGGTTGGTAATAGGTATTATGTTAGTTTAATAGTATTAAGTCATTAGGTTTTTTAAGGTCGGTTTTGAAGATTAGGTTTAAGTCAGGAACATAGGGTGTTAATTTAATATAAGTTAATGTTAGTAAGACGGTTGGCATTAATACTATTACTTCTTGTTAATTATAGGTTTTATTAAAATCCAATTAGTGGTGCAGGAATCACTTAGGAAGGTGTTAGAAAGGGTTTGATTTTCCAATGTTAGTTTAATAGTAAAAAGTAAGTCGAGAGGAGAAAGGTTTAAGGTCGGTTTCGAAGATCAGGTTAAGTCAAGAACGATTGTAAGTACTAGAGTTAAGAGTGTAAGGTTTAATAATGTTTTCTTTCCCGAATGAGCGGGATCCAACTGTCACTAATCTCTAGGCCATTGTCCCTCTGTATTATAATCTGGTGATTTGGCACTGTACTCTTTCAAATCAACTAAAGTATGACTAGTCCTTTAGGATTTAGGGACATTTTAAGGTTCTTGCTAAATGAAGATGATTATACTCTTTCAAATCAACTGAAGTATGACTAGTCCTTTAGGATTTAGGGACATTTTAAGGTTCTTGCTAAATGAAGATGACTCGACAGCCCCAATTTGAGATCCTTCCCTTCCAGACCCTATAGTGGGAGAACAACCCGTTCCAGTAAAAGCAAGGGTAATAGATGATTGGGATCAATGTTGAGGGATAACTGGGATGCTGGGTGAAGAGATAGGTGCAACACACCGGCCCCAGACTAAATTTTAACCCATTCCTCGGAATATTTGTTAACTGAAGAGATGACATTGTACTCTAATAAGTCAACAGATATTTGATCCAATCCTTTAGGATTTAGGGACATTTTATAGTGTTTGTTAAATGAAGAAAAACTTTGTATAAGAATCTCTAGAACTAAGTGTAATTTGTTAAGTCATCTAAAGTTTACAGTTGAAAGTTTCACCCATTCCTTCCATTTAGGGATAGTTTACAGTTCTTGTTAAATGAAGACAAATTATGTAATAGAATTTGGTAATTTGGGGTTATACTCTTTTAAGTCAACTCGACCCAATCCTTCAGCAATTAGGGACATTATACAATGTTTGTTAAATGAGTATGTAAACTATATTAAAAATGTGGCCATTTGACATTATATTCTATTAATTCAGCTAAACTCATTCTTAGATATTTTACATTTTTGTTAAATAAATGTAAAGTTTCCAGTGTAATCCCGAGTTTAATTAATGCTTAATATAGATATAATGTGTGGCTATGACCAAGAGATGTAATATGTGAATTGTATTTTTGAATTTGAATAAATAAAATGTGATGCCAATTGCAAAAGGGATATGGATAGAGATAGGGAGTGATTAATCCACAAGAGAGGGGAATGTCTAGGAGTGTCTAAGAGGGGTCCAAGGGGGAATAACCCATGTTTATTAATTCAAACCACTTCTTAAAATTATTATTGGTATATGAACCTTCTATTTTGTTGTTGAGTGTTCCCAAAACCAATCAAGTGAGCCAAAGAGAGAAAAATCCATATGGGAATTACAATAATTTTTGGACAGTCATGGTTTTTATAACACAGAAAACAAAGAACAAAGAAGAAGAGTTGTTGAGCCAGAGGAACTATGGACGGTGAATTTTGGAGCGTATTTGGAGCAAAAGAATGAATATTCAGGTTGTCAAGCCTCAAGAGTGAACTCCTATGTGAGTTGCACTGTAACAACAAATGATTGCTGCTATTTTTCCTGGTAGTTTTTCTAGAAGTGAGTTCCCTTGAGTTCCCTAGTAGTGAGATTCCTAGTTACCTGTGCTAGAGAGACCCTAATAAATGAATGTAATGTCTGATGGAATAAGAACAATGAAGGAGTACATTCCTTGGGTTGGGCAGGTCGAGAAGAAGAGAGATGGTGAAAAATCGAGATAGTTGTAGGAGAATACGAGTGGGTTGTAGGACTATTTTATGAGCCATGAGTGGGCAGTGAGAGACCACCCTCTTGTGTATTGTTAGCCCAGATTGAAGGTGACTTGTTGTTGAAATTTGGAACAACAAGTCTATGGTTGGGTGGAATGACCATCCCAATCAACTGATTGCACAACTAATTTGTTAAGAACCAAAGACTGAATACAAAATCACCACAACAAATATACAAGAAAAATATGCAAAATCTTCTTTATTACTATCAAACCCTTGAGGTAGGGAAACACCATACAATGGATCCTATTATGGAAGAGATCCTTTCATACTCACTTACCTCTTCGAGGGGGCATCCTCCTATTGAGCTACCGCTCCAAATACTATACTCTCTTCATGTCCCATTACATTGCTTGAACCCCATTATATAGTGTTGGTCATCACCTAAGAACATTCTAGAGGAGGAATCTTCTAGAAGTAGAACCTTCTAATAAGTCCTCTTACATTTATTATATCTAATTACCGATTTATTATATCCAACTACCATAGTGGGTCTTATTTAATAATATAGTGGACCTAGTCCACCTTACATTGAATGTCCTCCACTATTATCACTATGGGCACTCTAACCCCCCCACTACCTCTCTAGCTACATTACATTCCATCCCCCTTATGAAAGTGTTGTCCTCAATGCTTGATGTACAACCATATACTAGGGTCCCATGGATAAGTGTGGACCATAGTGCTGAAGTAGACTAGAGAACCAGGGTCCCATTGAGAAATGGAAGCCACCATGCTGAAGTAGTGCAACCGCCATTGTAAACCAAGGTCCCATGTCCAAGTGCTCATATGAATTCCACACGGAAGATATCAACACCCAATAACCAACTGAAAATGATGCTCCCAATACTGACACATATCATGTGGATCCAAATAAGAATATCCAGCCACATAGTGGGAAAGGGTCAACACTGAATCTGAAAAGAACAATACCATTGTAGAAGATGTAGGTTGGATGTTGGTAATCATAACTATCTCTTGATGTGAGACATTGATGTTCTCTACAGAAGGTGGAGTAGAGTCATCAAATAAATATATGTAAGTGGTTGTCATCCCATAAATGACAACTATCTATATACCAATCATCACAATCGGCCTCAAAATCATACCAAACATATATTTCTTGATTATATTCATCCTTGAGGTCCACCATAAGAAATCTCTCCTACACGATATCCAACGAATCTTGAATACTATGAAAACTATCATTGAGGCCATCTGCGAGGCCATCTACAAAGTCATCCAATCTGTCATTTAATGTGCCAAACAATTGGGCTTTGAATGCTTCAGTAATCTGTAGAATTTCTTTGAGGGTTTGAGAATAAATATCCATCTAAGAACACTATGAAAATTTATGAACTCTTCAGTCCTGCCACCATCACAAAGAAACCCAATAAATTACTGCAAAAAATTGCAGCGTTTTTTGGAAAACCCTAAAAAACTACTGAATTTAAAATGCTCATAACTTCACTTCCTAGACTCTGTTTCGGCTGATTTGTTTTTTGAAATTGGGTGAAATTGTGAGAGGAACTAAGATCTGTAACTTGTTTGGGCAAATTCGGCTTTCTGCTACTACAAAAGCAAAAAACAAATCGCGTCGTCGTCCGTTGAAAAACCCTGAAAACCTACAGATTTTAAAACATCAATATCTTGACTTCCCAGACTGCGTTTCAGACTATTTTTCTTTTCAACTTGGGTGTTTTTCTGAGAGGAACTCAGATCTACAACTTGTTTCTACAATTTTTTCACAGAAATATACCAAAAGTGTATGGAATGTCGCAACCCTCTTTTTTCTTCTCCGAAAAAAAAAACTAGCAAAAATAAAAAATATTTGCCCACAATGTCTTCCAAGGAAAGTGCTCTGATACCACTTATTAAGAACCAAAGACTGAATAAAAAAGAACCACAACATATATACAAGAAAAATATGCAAAATCACCTTTATTACTATCAAACCCTTGAGGTAGGGCAACACCATAGAATGAATTCTGTTATGGAAGGGATCCTCTCATGTTCACTTACCTCTTCGAGGGGGAATCCTCCTATTGAGCTACCACTCCAAATAAAATACTCTCTTCATGTTCCATTACATTGATTGAACCTCATTATATAGTGCTACCATCACCTAAGAACATTCTAGAGGAGGAATCTTCTAGAAGNGATTGAACCTCATTATATAGTGTTACCATCACCTAAGAACATTCTAGAGGAGGAATCTTCTAGAAGTAGAACCTTCTAAGAAGTCATCTTACATTTATTATATCTAGTTACCCATTTATTATATCTAACTACCATAGTGGGTCTTATTTAATAATATAGTGGACCTAGTCCACCTTACATTGAATTTCCTTCACTATTATCACTATGGTCTCTCTGCCCCTCCCCCCCCCACTATCTCTCTAGCTACCTTACATGATTTAAAAGATAAGGGGTTTATCTATTTTACATGTTATATTTATGAGCTTAATTGTTGTACATTCACTCTGTGTTTAAAAATGATTTATATGTTGTTGTATTTGAGTTTATTAGCTGCATTTTATGTCAATTTTAGCATGTTGTAGATCCCTCTAGTTCATGGTATCATAAAATGGTTAAAACTATATGTTTTCCTATAGTTGGTAAGCTACAAGATTAGTTAACAAAAAACTCTAATTTTATCTGTAATTCTGCACATAATGGACCTTGGTTGGGCTGGGGAACGTTACAGATTGGTATCATATCTTTTGTTTCAACAATGGACCCATATGGGCTAAGCAATAGTGTGAATTTGAGAAAATTCACCCTTACAAATTTCAATCTGTGACGAATTTGGGGGAAATGTGAGAAAATTAAAGTGAAACCCCCAAATTCATGAGAAAATTCGAGTTTTAAATGCCTTATAATTGTTGAAGAAATGATACGGGGCATTAATTTGCAAAGTTAAAATTCGACTTGGAAGGTAAAAATTCATGTTTTAATGGTTGTTGAATAACTGACAGAAGTTTGATGGATCAACAATCGAGGTTCATTTTCAAAAATTTGGAAAAGTGATCAAATCGATGACCAAGATTCATTTTTAGCAATTTGGAAAATGGATCAAATCTATGGTCAATTTTATTTTTGGTGGTTTGGAAAATGGATGAAATCGATGGTCATTATTCATTTTTAGTAGTTTGGAAAATTGACCAAATCAACATCCGAGATTCATTTTTGACAGTTTGAAAAATGGATCAAATCGACAGTTGAGATTTATTTTCAGCAAATTGGAAAATGGATGAAATTTATGGTCGATATTCATTTTTGACAATTTGAAAAGTGGATCAAATCAATGGTGGAGATTTATTTTTGATAGTTGGAAAGTGGAGCAAACCGAGGGTCAGATCGACAAGTTTTGTGAACTGTTTCGTCCACCAATGAAAATCTTTGATGGTCGATGCTCAGGTTAGTGGAATTGGTGAGGTGTTTTCATATGCCACGATGTAATACACTTGACCCCCTAAACCCTCTTAGGATGGTGGGATGCCAAATTCTCGGTTCGATTAATTAGAGCTTGTCTATTTTCTGTTAGTGGTATTACACTATTTTATGTTCATGTTGAATATCAGAGCTTAGTGAATGGTTGTTAAATGTTGGGTTAAATAAATTGTTATAACCTCCTTGTTTGTTACTTATGTCAACTATGAAAGTGTACGAGGATGGTCAACATAGGCCGATAACTTTGTATTTTCCCCTTCTTTTGAAATGGAAAGTTTGTAAGATATAAACTCTTCATTGGAAGATTGGTTAGAGTGTTTTTGGTTGCTAGGAGGGTGGTCTAACATCTTGAAGGAGTTGAGTTAAATCCTTACAGGAAATACCATGGGACTGTTAAGTCTTGAATGATCCTTTAACCAATCTCGACCATTTATTGTAGATAGTAACCTTCCTAATCTATTTATTGACTTGGTAGACGACTGAGAAAGTCCCCTGGTGGTGTCATGGCCTAGCATAGGGGTGACATGCTGTAGAAAAATATAGTACAACATAGCCTACAATTGGGTCGAAAGGATTTTCCCCTCAGTCAGTTGGCTGGTTGAAAGACATTATTGAATAGATAAGCATTTTTCCTACAAAAGTCCATTGGGTTTACACTATCAACATATTAGTCCATTTGTGGCACATGAATAGTCTATGGAAATATTTTGAACCATATAAGATAAATATGGAGCCATATTTGGAATATGGGTACATAAAAAGGTGCAGGAAGAGAAGGAAGACACCTGTAGCATACAAGGATGAAATGAGAAAATAGTCTAAACTTCTCTGGACCATCACTTTCAACCCTAAGATTATATTTGAGAAAACAAATAGTCATTAGAAAGGTATTGAGGGGGAAAATACATCTATCCACCTATAATTTTGAATTGGGAACTAAAAATTTCCTAGAAAGTAATAAACAAATTTTGCAATAGTGAAAACAAAACAATGAGTGAAAATTACAGTTTGTGAAAGGTGTAACGTTTCATTCAGAACTCATATGGAGGTATGAGTATAGTTATTGGAGAGATATTTCAAAGAGTAATGTGTCTATGGAATTATATTTTGTCTTGGTGCATTGTTTTATTCATAAATTGAGATGAGGAATAACATATAATCTAATTAATGAATTGTTTTTAGTATGCATGTGCTAACAATAATTATTACATGCACATTTCTTGTAGAATTAGAGTTGGGAGAAAACAAATTCGGTTCTTATGTGAGTTTTGGAGTTACAGAAGATTCCCACGAATCTTATATCCATGAGGAGGAGATTAGAGGTCTGGATGTCAGCATGGGAAATATTGAGACACATTCTAATGGGAGATTAGGAATGGATGAACATATAACTATGAGAAGTCTGTAGAGAGAAATGTAGAGCTATATGAAGTATAGTGAGAATATTATGAAGGCCCAGGAAGAGATACTTCAGAGTTTGAATATGCTGCAGAGGCAAGCCAATAAATATTGACACAAATCAAGAAACTAGTGTTAGACAACTGACAACATCTAGATCCCATAGCAGAAGGGATGATCATGGGAATGATAGGTAGTCAAGAAGTATGAGTAGGAACCATTATTCCCCAAAGAAATACACTAGGAGATCTCATGCAATTTTAGGGGCAGGGAGCATCCCCAGTGTTTCACTTGTCAAGAGGTAGAGAAGAAGGCATGAGGAAAAAATATTGCAAGGTGAACTCGAAAAATAAAACCACCAACTTTTAATGGTGAGCACATAAAGGGAGAGGAGGAAGAGTCATGGTTATTGGAATTGAAGAAATATTTATAGCTGCATGATTAACCCTCAAGGGTAGAAGTTAGAATTGCAACCTACTACTTGCAAGGAAAAACATCCATGTGGTGGGATTAAATTAAAAAATCCAAGCACCTTGATGAGGAGAAGGTCTCATGGAGGAAGTTCAAAGGATATTTCCAAGAGAAATATTTGTCCGAGAATTACTATGAAATAGTTATTTGAAGTCAAGTTGGGAAGCAAAATAATGGATGAACATGATACGAGGTTTTTTGAATTTATGAAGTATCTGGACTTCATAAAGGATGAAAATGTCAAAATACCAAGGTTTTTGAGTGGGTTACCCTCCTTATACAATGATAATATACAATATGATAACCCCGAGACTTTGGAGGAGGCCATAAGGAGAAAAAAACATCTTTATGAATAGAACATAGGAATGCCACCTTTCCAAAAAGCTTGGAATGACAAGATGAAGGGTAACAAATATCAAAGGAAGAAAGGTTTTTAGCCACTCTTTTTCAAGAACAACGCAAAAGAAAATCAACAAGGGAAGTCAACCCAAAATGAGCCCAAGATGGAAGATTCATTTGATAAAAGGAAAAGGAAGTAGTCGGTGGAATGTTGGGCATGTGAGGGAAATGACTTATACATGGATTTCCCTCACAAAGGAGAAACAATGAAGACTATCCACAATATTTAGGAGGCTGAAACCGTGGAAGACATGAGAGGAAACATGCGAAGGATTTTTGTATCCTTGAACAACAAGCAAAAAGAATATCAATCCCCCATGATTGAAGTGGAAGGTAAGATTGATAACGAACACATAACAATTTTAATTTATTCTGTATCTAACCATAGTTAAATAAAATCTAACATTATTGAAAGGTTTCACTTTCAAAGGAATAAGCACAAAAAATCTTGGTTAGTTCAATTAGCCACAAGGACTAAGAGGAAAATAAATGAGTTGGTTTAATTTTTTCCAATAGACATGAATGGAATTAGCATAAAGGTAGATAGGAACATCATACAATTGGGTTCATATGATTGTCTAATTGACATGGAATGGTTGGAAAAACACCAAGTTGCCCTAGACTGTTACAAAAATACACTCAATTGTCTTGATGAAGAAGGGTAGCAAGGAAAGGTTAAATGCATTCCAAGAGTTGTAGTTGTTGGAATATTGATTGTTGTCATTGATGTCAACCCTAGTCATGGGTTTTGGACCGCAAGATTGATAAAGGTATTTGGACATGAAGGAAAATGCACATGCATATACAACACCCATGAATGGATAGTATACATCATGTTGTTTCCGGTGGTATGTGGCACATCACATGGATCCTCA
>JASDQU010011899.1:194975-205401 GCA_032191745.1 Picea mariana
AAAATTCATAATGGCCTTCATGAGTTCAGAATGTTGTTTTTGGGATATTTGCTTCCTTCATTCTAATTTGATGATACCCTGAACGAAGATCCAACTTTGTGAAATAGATTGCTCCATGCAGTTCATCTAACATTTCATCAATGACAGGAATGGGAAACTTATATTTAATAGTGATCTTGTTGAGATTTCTATAATCTAGGCACATATGCCATGACCCATGTTTCTTGAGTACCATTACCACCGGTGCAGAGTAAGAACTTTGGTAGGTCTAATAATGCTAACCTCTAACATTTCTTCAACCATACACTCAATTTCACTCTTCTAGGCATAAGGGTATCTGTAAGGCCTGATGTTAGGAGGAACACTCCTAGGAATTAGGTGAATAACATTATCATGATTTCGAGTGGGTGGAAAACCTTTGGGAATATCTTCAAATACTTTGGAATGCTTATCAATGATCCCTTGGAGATCTAGGGGAATAGATGGCTTAGATGTGTGAACATCTAGTGAGCATAGTTGTGCAATTACACCCTGATGCCTATTTTTCAATAATTTTGTCATGTCATTAGAGCTTATCACCTTACTGGGTTTCCCTATGATACCCCTTAACTCAATTTCTTTTCCTTCCAATGAAATTTTCATGAAAAGTTCTTGAAAATTAAAATCCACTGTTCCTAATGATTGCAACCATTGGATTCCTAGTACGACATCAACACCACCCATGGGTATAGAAATCATTGGACTATTCATTACATATTCCCCCATAGGAATATTGATCTTATTGCATTTTCATGAGCAATTGATAGTTCCTCCATCTGCAATCATTACTTGAAACTCTAGCGCTAGATATACAAAGCAATTGAGAGCTTTGTCTAATTTATAGTGAATGAAATTATGAGTACTACCAGAATCAATTAGTACTATTACCTTTTTATTTTTGATATATCCTTTGATATTGAGGGTTTGAGGAGTGCTAATTCCATCCAATGAATTACATGATATCGTGGGAGTCAACTCTCCAGAATAAATCACTTCTATGTTTTCATCTTGAGATGGTTCTTGTTCTTGTTCTTATTATTCTTCCTCTTCACAATCTATGTAGAATAATTTCTTCTCACCACACTTATGTCCCTTATTGTACTTGTTGTTTCAATTAAATAATAAACCTTTTGCTTTTCTTTCGTCCAATTGTTGAAGTGTCAACCTTGTAGGTTGAGGTGTTTTAGAATAAGGAACATTATTCTCTCGATAGATGTTAGGAGTGGTCCTTCTAGTAGCCATAGCCATATTTTTACTTTCAACATTTCTTGCCACCTTGAATGCAATATCCAATGATTTAGGTTACCAAAGGAAAACCTCATGTTGAATGTTATCCTTTAAAGTTCCTATGAATACATCAATTGGGTGCTCATCTGGAATATCCATTCCCTTTATATTCAATCTTTGGAAGTTCTCAATGTGCTCTGCAACTGAACACTTTTGCTTGAGATTTATCAATTGGCTAAAGAAGGTATTGTTCCTTGTATCCTCATAGTGTGCTATCATTTATTTCGTGAAAATTGTCTAAGTGACGAATGATTTGCGAGAACAAAGCCATCGATACCACACAAATTGATTGGGTTCTAAATATAAATAAGAAATTCGTACCTTTTGTGTATGTGGCACATCATGTAGATCAAAGAATTGCTCCATATGAAGTATCCATGTGATTGGATCCTTGCCATCAAACTTCCTCATATTGATCTTAGGAAAGTGGTTGATATTCAACCCAAAGTTGGAGTTTCTCCATTCTTGATTCATCTTCCTTGTGTCCTCNAGATACATTTTCACTTTCATGTGTCCTCTCTATTAGAAAATTTTTAAATCCTTCCATGATCTCCCTTTTTAAACCCTCCATCTTAGTATCCATTATTTCCTCCAACTTAGTTTCAGTTGAATCCATCATCCCTTGTAGTTCATATTTTGTTACCGTCTTCTTTTGTAAATCATTTGTCTCTGTGCATTTCTTAACCTTCATCAAGAGTCCAAGTAGGAGTGTCTAGAGGCTTAATTGTTGCAGAAGTTCCCTTTTTTGGTGGCATGTTGGCCAAGTATCACTTTTAAACCTTGATTTCGAGGTGGTTTTGCTAGACGATATTTATTCTGCTGTATCTCCAAAATTTCGGCCCTTCTGGGTCTGAAAATTTATTTTTGTAGTTCTCTGATATGTCTTCTCTGCAATGCCACAAGTCTGATCAAAATTGGATGTGCCAAGTGGAAGTTATGGTAAATTCCCTACACCTTGCTGATTTTTGTCCCTTACAGGAGAGTGTACTTGTAAAGCATGTCAAGATCACAATATATGATATTTGATTTTGAAACTTGTACCAAAAATACTAAAGAATGTCCATGGTCCAATGTAACTGGTATCACTTAATTTGGATACTCACTGAAGAAGATATCATTGTTTTACTCGAAAGACCTGTTTGAGACTAGTTAATATGATTAGTCATATACCCTATCTTGCACAAGGTGTATCTAAAAAATTAGGATGAAACATAAGATGCAATTTTTATCAGAGATACCTTAATAATTTCTATGAATATCCTCCAGATTTCATCTTCTGAAATGTTATAGAAAAATTTTTAGAGTGAAAATTACAAGATGACTAAATTTAGGATGATTTCAGAACCCTATCTTAAACAGGCTATATCTCTGAAAGTATAAGCCCTCAGGAGCTGGAATTTTTACCCCACATACCTTGATCCGTTTGATAAATATCCTACAAGGGGTTCCTTCTGAAACACTGCAGAAAAAAAATTATAGTGAAAATTCCAAGGTGTCTTAGGTGTAGCAGCGAAAACCCAAGACCTTGAGCTCTGATACCAAATGTTAAGAACCAAATATCACGATAGCATAGAAAAACCTCAGAATAAGTACTCACTGCCTTGAAAAAGAGAAAATTTCAGATAATAATCCTCTTCGAGGGGGAAACCTCCTTATACACCACATAAATTTCCAAATACAATATGATTCCAAATGAAAAGGTCTCCTTGGTATATATAGGAGACTATGAGGTACAATTATAACTAATGGACCTAAGCCAAAATAAATAAAATAACATTACTAATGTAATATTCCCTAATTAAGGGGTAATGTTTCGCTATTTAGGGCTTAACAAATGATCACAAGAAGGCTCAGGACATTTCCATGCTGTGGTGTCTTTTTATTAGTGATTGAACCAATCTTATGCAGGATTGTGTAATTGTAATTACAACAAAACTCCAAAACTTGCATTAACCAGAAAATTATACTATGATTTCAATGAGATGCAAACCATACAAACATAAATACTTATCCGTGAGAATAGGCAAATACCATTGTTGGTTATCTTCAGAGATAGACTGAACTACCAAACTTAGCACTCCAGTACCATAAACTGTAAACAAGAGGCAATTAGTTAATTCTATGAATCGTTCTACATGTTAGAAGCTAATTGCAATTATAAAATTGGTAATGGAACATAAGAGATACAAAAATAACTATTACTATAGCAATTTTGACATA
Source organism: Picea mariana (assembly GCA_032191745.1). Taxonomy (NCBI): domain Eukaryota; kingdom Viridiplantae; phylum Streptophyta; class Pinopsida; order Pinales; family Pinaceae; genus Picea; species Picea mariana. The sequence continues at coordinate 198,522 of JASDQU010011899.1, forward strand.
TAAAACTACTCTAGTTATGATACAAGATGAGATTTGCATCCTGAGTTGGTGGGCCCTTTCCAACCAGTAGTAATTTCTCTTAAAAACTTATAGGAAATAGGTCAAAATAACACTATATATACTCGATATCAGAATTGGAACTTGTATTAAAAACAAAATCTGAGATTACAACACGCGCTTCATTACATACATAAGTTCTGGAAAATAGCAACAACAGATCGTGGATGCTTATAGCTCCAAATCGATGGTTACAATGTTGTCTCCCCCCTTATTACATTCATAATCTATATACATATAGAAAATTCCAGAAATGAAGATCAAAGTGGTCCCCTGCATCCTTGGAAACCAGAGTATGAAAATAGTGGAGATATGGTTGAACCAAATCGTCCTTGATTCCTTTCAATCATTGAGGATAAATTTATAACCTATGGAAACCAATCAAATCAACTGATGATCCCTTATTCTATTCCTTTCAGATCTGAATTGCAAACCGTTGAACATCCTGAAAAATGAGACGTAACATAAATCTAGGAAAAACTAGATTAGGAAAAGTCCCATATCTCCCTAACCATGCCACATTTCAAGAATTCTCTCATTAGTGACTTAATTGAGACCATCTTGCACAAAACCCATGTTCTAGAATTGTTAGATTCTTCTTCGTTTTCCCGCAAATCTCATCGGAACTTGACTGCTTCTAATTCGACACGTTTTTTTACTGAGGAACCCTTGATTACGACTGGAGACTGTCATGTGTGACCTGGACATGAACCAAGGGACACACACCATGATAGGGACCGGATCTACAAAACCCATGTGCTCCTTTTCCTCCTTGGCATGCGCATATAGGAAAACCTCCAAACCTAGGTACCGAAACTCCATAGTTGGTGTAGGAACTAAATTGCAATTCTTCATAGGTAAACATTAGTTCAAAAAGATGTTAAAATCTATCAAGAACTTAGGAAATACATTAAAATAAACAATCATTACCTTTAAATTCTTGTTGCAAGGTTTACGACTTAAAGACATGGATTTCTAGGATAATAGGGCCATGTTCAGTTATAAAGCATAATGATATTAGGTAAAAGAGGCATTAAATCATGACAAAATGGGAGGCCAACAATCTCAATGTCTATTATGAGTGTTATTGTTATGTGCTTACTTCAGTTGGTGTATTTATGGTGTATATATTTCAATGCAAAGTCCAATTGTGGGTTAATGTATGATGGGTTCTATTTATCACTAGCAAATTGTTGGTTGTTTGAACCTTATGCAATAACACCCCTATGTAGAGTGTAATCTCTCCTACAGTCACACATATAACAATATCATAACAATCATTATCATTATAACTATGTATGCGAGGTCAACATTTCTCTTAATTAGATTTTCGTGTGTGAGTATCCACCTACAATGAGCTAGTATGGGTAGCAAATTATAAACCCATGTGAATTAACTAGCCTTTGTTCTTAATTCTATAAATGGGTAGAGGGTTGCATGAATTGTTAGATTCATAATGAAGAAAAGAGCAAAAATATAATGGAAATAATAGAAGCAATCAAGAAACCATGATGAACGAAGATAACTAAACAATGGAAGAAAAGGCATACTCTATTCATCAATGCTTCTGTAAATAATCATGTACATAGATGTACATATATAATACAAAAGACCATAACTATCATGTAACTGTATAACAGTTATGTTAACTTAACTAACCAACTAACTTATGATTAGTGTTTTAACATCCCCCCTTAATCATAAGTTCGTTCTTGCCCAAAAAATTACCACTACTTGACAATCACATGTGTGAAGCAAATATTCAAAGGGTTGGCTGAAGATGCTCTCTGAACTTTGAAAAAAATAGCAGAAGTTGATGTCTTCTACTAAATTGGTGGTTTAAGGTTGACCAAAAACTCATCTGGTGGTTTCAATATGACCACAAACCAATCTGGTGGTTTCGGGATGACCACAAACCAAATGTCTAGCAGAAGCTGATTTCTTCTACTAAATGGCATGGTTTTAAGTTGACCATAAACTAACAAGAGATCAAGGCTCAAAAATATGAAAATGTAACAAGAAGAACTTCATGTCTTCTGCTCAATTGGTGGTTTTAAGCTGACCACAAACTATAAACAACAATAACAAACAAAACTTTATGTCTTCTGCTCAATTGGTGGTTTTAAGCTGACCACAAACTATCAAGAATAATATGTTCAGGAACAAGATTGCATACCAGGAACTAGGTTGCATACTTGATCATCTGTTCACAGGCTCTAAATCAAAATTGGAACCCGACTCAAAATCAAACTTGGAACCTGACTCAACTAGATTTTCCCCTTGTCAGGGACAAGTGGTTACAATTCCCTTGACCGTCATTCGCAAGTATGGCCAAGAATATATCGAGCACCTGTATAAGCTACTGGAACAATGTGTATGCTTTCACAATGTAAAGTGGAAAAGGTTAATCAAACTGTCTTCCGGCAGAGTCTGCAGATTCGATCTTCAACTCAAAAGACTACATCAACTGGGCCCCAATCATACCCTAAATCATCAAATCTTGAAAAAACATTCATGTCCATCAACTGTAGAAATATCTCCAATCAAGTACGACTATACTTCTGTATAAATCCGGCGATAAGACTGCTCTAATAAATTGGCTTCCAAACGCCAACGCCAATTCCCTAACCATTCAAAATGAATTTGTTTCCGCTTGCGCTTTTGACACCTTACTAAGGGGTGATTTTTCTTCCCACAAAATCTGCATGGGTGAAGATCAAAACAGTTTGACTTATCATGGCCAAACCGGTGACATTGTTTACACTGCATGGATTCTTTATCTGACTTATTATCATGATCTGGAATATCTGTAACAACATCTTCATCAACAATATCCTGTACATGTTCCTTACCATTATTCTCAAGCTCTATCATCTTATCATCATTCAAAAAACCTCCACTCACAAAGCAAACAAGTTCGCTATAATTAGGAATATGAAAAAGGTTGTTAGCATCATTTTCATATCCTAGTCCATATCAGTTTCGTTTAAATCGTAAATCTTCCCATGGTCGAACAATACATTTATCCGCAACTTTTTCTGACATAGGGACTTCATCTAACTGATCTTCATGTTTATGACTTTCATCACTAGTCAACTAAGCATCTTCATTCTCATCCTTGATGTCATTGTGTTTGTTAAAATCACATTGTTGGTGTCAAAGAAAACTTAACTCATCAGACAATAACTTGTTTTGAAGTTTGAACATATCAATCTTCTTGTGCGTTACTTGTAAACAAGTAATCACTGTACCAAGAGTGCACTTGTTTATTGCAATTGTAGATTCTGTAGTTGAGTTAATTAATGTGCGCAATATTGTAAATAGTTCTTCAATTCTTTCCATTATGCAGAATATGGAAGAGAGATGCTTGTATGTTGATGCCACAAAATTCAATTTTGTATCCTGTTGTGCATGCGAAGAGCAATCGTTCCTTGTATGAATGCTGCTAAAAAAAAACACAGGATCTGTATCCTATTGTGCATGCCAAGAGATATCATTCGTTGAATGCTACCAAAAACTACAGGATAACCAATAACTTAGACACACACAAAGATCCTAAGAGAGACCCCCTTATTCAATTTCGGGTGGGTCAAGAATGCAAAGACAAATATGCAATTTGTTGGGCCCCTTATAACACCTTTACAACCACCTTATAACTTCCAAAAAAATCCTTATAGGACCTTCACAAAAAAAATCTTCAAATAAATAACAAACCTTATAACTCCAATTACAAACAATTTTGCAATTGCAAGCATTCTTATAATGAGAGCATTCTTATAACTCCTTATGTTGAATTTTCGTTGAATTTTCCTTTTGCTTTCTCACCCAAACTAGGGGTATTGAAAATATGTTATTTAAAGTATGACCTCATAAAGGTTAACTTTAAATTTAATCCAATGGAGTGGCTCATTTCAACATTAATTCCCAGGTTATTTTAACATTGTTATTTTTAATAAAAATGAAATTTGATGTGAACCAGCTATCTTTGCAGGTCAGATTAGCTACAAATTTAGATAAGTGGGACAGTTACAAGCTCTTCTCCAACCATATTATCTTCGAGCGCCAAGGAACAACGAACGGTGGCTTTGTTGGTTGCTTTCTTTCACATAGACTGCTCTTCCTCTGCGCGGACATGCATCTACCTCCAGCCTGCAACTCCTCGACTCTTCTTCCCTCTAATAAAAATATAGCCAAAAATATAAAATTGCGTCTTTCTGTCCATTGCTTTCCACGAGGGCTTCCTTCGGGCAAGATAAATCTTTACCATAAAAGACCAGCCTTCACTAGAGTTCAATCTCTACCAAAAAAATGTGCGGTGAAAGAAAATGGAAAGGAAGCACATAACACTTGGGCATTCATGCTGCCTTTTACTCCATGCATGTAGCGCACAATGGGCGTATACTTTGTATGCACAGGAATACAGATACTTAACATAAAATGTTGAACATTAAATGTTCAAACCCCAAAACTTTTTAGAGTTTCGTCCAGCGTGAGTTTCTTAAGCATGAACCACACAAAATTTTGAAAATGGGCAGACCAACAACTAGGTGGTGACTATGCTCTGGTTTTTGTGCACCTTTACCACATTCGATTTCATACACCCAAACATCTTTGGTGGTTTGCAACAAATACAATGTAAAATATATTCAACTGATATGTTAAATATATATACAATGGACAACTATCTCAATATATATCTTAAACTGAAATGTAATGAGTGTCTTTTTCAATATATATTGAACTACTGAAATGCGGGCAACTATTTCAATATATATTTACAGATATCTTGTACCAAAAACGTGAATGATTTCTTACCATCACTTAGGGTTTTGCAGCCGTAAAGTGAGTCCCCATACTTAATCAACCGGATATAATATTTGCCATACTGCGCCTTGGAGAGGATTATGTCCACGAATTCCTTCACCATCCGCAACCATAACACAATGTACTGCACCAAAAAACGACTTCACTCTGCAACGTGTTACGACTTGGTTGGAGGTTTCTACTTCCTCTTTGCAACTCACACGGTTTTCTCTCTGCAACGCTGTCTTTCTAACACTTGCTTTCCTCGGTTGCGTCTAACTCTCTCCGCACACAGGATGGTTTACACATTTACTGCTCCCTCCTTGCACACATGACGGTCTCTTTTCAACATTCTTCACCGGGCTTACGTGTGGGCTTCTCACGATTTTTTTCATCTTCATGCTTCATCCATTCACAATATCATAGGCACTAAGATCATAAATGGACTCTGATACCACTGTTAGATTCATAATGAAGAAAAGAGTAGAAATATAATGGAAATACTAGAAGCAATCAAGAAACCATGATGAACGGAGATAACTAAACAATGGCAGAAAAGACATACTCTATTCATCAATGCTTCTGTAAATAATCATGTACATAGATGTACATATATAATACAAAAGACCATAACTATCATGTAACTGTATAACAGTTAGGTTAACTTAACTAACCAACTAACTTATGATTAGTGTTTTAACATGAATACCGATTTAATTGGATGGATTATTGATACATTTGTTGGTTTAGATATCATTGATTATTTATATGTGTATAACATGTGGTTGCATCTTTCGATAAAATATGGTATATAAACTTAGCATACAAATAGATTTAAGAGTGTTGTATGGTGCATATTTGAACAATGAATGCATTGTCCACTCATCATAGCTCTCTGCATTTGCAATCCTACATGCAAGTTTGATTTGAGTTCTTGGTGGAATGTGGGTTTTGGCAATACCAACAAAACAAGGATTCCCATCCATGCTTAGTGATACAACAATGAAACATATATGAAGACATATATCTTCTCGTTCAGAGCTATAGCCCTATAAACCTAATTACCAGACCATACCAAGCCAGGTAGGATGTGTATAATACTTTACCAAAGAAGGTATGGTGACAAAACATAAATCCTATTTATAACTCCTTCCTTTATTAACAAACCAACCCTAATAACTGAAATGTCTATTTAATTGACAATTGATTATTTAATTGTAGAAAATTGAATTTTAATTTCCTCAGAGGATATGTATTGGTGAGGTGAGTGGGATATAGGTCTCTCATTTATGTATTAGTAAGCTACATGAAACTAATGATAATGGGCACCTTGTGAAACACTCGTTATTAGTTGTTTTGGTTAATGATGTCAAAAACTCCTTATCAATAGTTTTATTTGATGATCCATGTATAAGATATTTTTATTTTAATTTGGTGTTTTGATCAAGGATTTATGTGTAAGAGGTTTTGAGTTCTATTCCATGCACCCCCTAGTTTGGTATTTTGGTCAATGATCCTTATCTATATTTAAGATATTTCAGCTCAGTTTGGTCTTCTCTCTTAACTTCTAGTCATTTTCCTTTTTCCTAGTATGCTCTTACCAATTCTTCAACTGTTTTAACTGAAACTACTCACCTTTGTATTCTTAAATTAATAACGTAGTTACCAACTTAACAAGAATTGTGACCTCAAAATGAGAACTATGGCCCAAAAAATATGTTTTTTTGGGTTGAAAACACCAAAGTCAACCCTTGAATAAAAAAGTGGCGCAACTCGTAGCACCCTTTTTTGTGGGGTGGTTAAAATTATGACTTATTTGGAATCACAACTTTGAGAATCGATACCATTGCGGACAAAACCCTTAAAATTGACCCTTAAATCGAAAAGTGATGTTACCTAGTAGCATCATTTTTTTTGTAATTAAAATTACGACTAATTGAAATCATGGCCTAGACGACTTCTACCGTCACGAATAATAAAAGCCTAAAAAACGACTCCTAAATCGTTACTTCAAAATTTA
>JASDQU010011899.1:205501-218369 GCA_032191745.1 Picea mariana
ACCTTTACAACAATTTTCTAAGAACAATAAAATCTCCATCGAATGTTGGTTTTCCTATTTGGGTTTTCAAGGTAAAATCTTTGTTGGGTCAATTACTTCTCATTAATAAACCCCTTTTACTTGTCAATCCGGTTTGTAAACTTGTGAGTTGTATACACAGTATGTGAAGGTAAAAGACGAGAGTCTAAACTATTGTATCTTCTTAGAGGACAAGTAAACCACACTACAACCCAATCATTCATCAAACCACAAAGAAAATAGCAAGCAAACCCTTTTGAACAACTTCACTTTGTCCACATGACTAATATAAAGTATGAGCAGAATTTAAATAACTTTATGTTGAAATTACTAAGACAACTGAGAGGGGGGGGGTGAATCAGTTATTACTGTTCTTAAACAATATTATGCCTATTAAAATATTTTTAATCTTCTCCAAGTGATCATCAAGATTATGTAAGACATGAACAACAAAAATAATAAACATCAATTACACATATGATATACACATAGACATATATTCATGAGGAAACCCATAAAGGGATAAAACCTCTTCTTCTTAGAATTATAGGCAGTCTTTTATGTTCTATACATCATCTATCTTTGAGCACCAACTCAAAATGAGGCCACACCTCTTCTTTAACAAGCTGCAACTTGTAGAGAGCACCAACCCTCAAGATTCTCTAGCACCCACTAGAAAGAAGCATATTTGCTCCTTATGATCTCCAACACCAACTGGATGGAAGTACCTACTTCCACTTATACAAGCACCAACTTGCACACATAAAACTCTTCGTTTTCCCTAGCACCACCCTGCCACCCTATTTTCTAGCCACAACTAGATGGAAGCTACAACTCCCAGTATTCAAGCACCAACTTGAATAATAGAGGACCACCACCCTACCACCACCCTACCACCCTGATTATAGATATTTTTCTTGAATAATACCTTACAATGATACAGATATGTCAATGCTTACCATTTCTTCTCTTTTCTGCAATTCTGTTCTGCTTTCACTCTGCTTCTGTTCTGCAATTCTTCTCTGCTTCTGTCTGTTCATACTCGGCTCCACTTGTTGTCTTTTTCCATCTACTCTTTCTCTTTTCTTCTCATGCTCTTAGGTTCTTGTGCATTCTGCTCTTTTCACCATTTCTGCTCTGTCGAGCTTATGTTCTTCATCTCTGTCTTTTGTTTCACACTGTTCATACTGTCCTATTCATTTCTTACAGTTCAACTCATTTTACAGAGAAAAACCGGAACCTCACTTTGTCACAACATTATTATTTTATGCATGCGCCCATGATTCATTACACTTCGAATCTCAAAACGCCCAAGAAAAAAATATCCAACGCCCCAAGAAAAATGATTCAGTTAGTATAACTGAATTGTAACTGGTCAAGAAATCACGCGGTGAAATAGTAACCCTTCGATCAGATTGTTGATTTAATCAACACCGTTGGATTATACATACATAGGCTTTTTGATCCACAAGTCCTCGCAACTTTACTCGCGTAAATAAGCACCGGGCGCAACGTTTCTTCTCCATGTGACCACTGGCTATGACCACTCGCCAATCAAAAAGGCATTCACGACTTCGCGTTTCGGGTTTTCTGCTGCGAGCCACCTCGATTCTCTCAACTCCCGAAATCCAATTTCGTTGTGCCAGATCAACGGTCCATGCCCTTTAGTGATCCAACGATCCAGATCTCATTGAGACTTTGGAGATGGCCTCTTCCCGCTCTCGTCCGATCGACGACCCACGACTTTCCTCGATCCGACGACCTAGATCTGCGATTCCTTCTTTCCATTTAATTTTATCCGACGACTGAAGGAAATCGGGGTAATCAAGATCTTAGATCTTTTTGCTTATCCTGTCCTTCCACTCAAAAGTGATCCAATGACTAACGAGTATTCAGGTATTCGAATTCTCAAACCTTTTGCCCCGCTTATCCTATCCTTCCACAAATGAGCTCTGTCTTCATAAAAGAGGGCTTCTTTTGGTGCTATCATCATTTCTTTCCTGTTTGCCCATCGTCGCTGCTGTTGCTATTATTCTTTCCATCAATGACAAGCACACTCTTCCTGTAAACATGCCATCAATCTCCCCCTTTGGCATTGATGGAAACCCTGAAAGGCTGCACTGTTCTGCTTAGAACTCCAACTATAGCATCCAGACTTTTTCTCCCCCTTTGACATCAATGTCAAAGAAAACTGAGAGTGACCCTGTTCTCCCCCTGATCAGATAGACAATAAGCACTCTCCCCCTGATTAGATATACAATGAGCACTATCCCCCTGATTAGATAGACTATTTTAACTGGATAACAGGGTCATGCCCAACTTCTAACGTAGATACTCAAACTGAGCTTTTGCAAGTGGTTCAGTGAAGATATCAACTACCTGTTCTGTGGAAGGAATATAATTCAGTTGAACAACTTTGTTTGTAACCTGCTCTTTGAGAAAATGATATTTTATTGGTATATGCTTAGTCTTTAAATGGAGAACAAGATTCTTGGAGACACTAATGGCACTTGTGTTATCACAGTGAATTGGAATGGGATCAATATAAGTTACCTTCAAATATGCAAGAGTTTGTAACATCCATAATAACTGAGTGCAACAAGTAGAAGAAACAATGTACTCTGCCTCTGTAGTTGATAAAGAAATAGATCCCCACTTCTTACTAAGCCATGCTACTAACAAATCAACTAAGAAGAATGCACCTCCACTGGTTCTCTTTCTCTCATCCAAACAATTTGCCCAATCAACATCTGAATATGCAGTTAATTGAAAATTCTAATTTCTAGGATACCAAAGACCATAAGTCATTGTACCCTTCAAATATTTGAATATCCTCTTGACAACTGCTAAATGAATTTGGTTAGGAGCAGACTGATAACGACCTACCATTCCAACAACTTGCATTATATCAAGATGGGATGCTGTGATGTACAAAAGACTACCTATCATTGATCTATATGTTCTTTCATCAACATCAGGTGAAATATCATCTTTACTGCGATTGCCACCAACCACCATAGGTGTACTAACAAGAGAGGAATCTTCCATCTGAAACTTCTTCAACATATCTTTCAAATACTTTTCTTGAGAGATAAATAACCATGTAGAACTCTGATTGATTTGTAAACCAAGAAAATATGACAGTTCTCCTATCATGGACATCTCAAACTCAATTTGCATAGAATTAGAAAACCATTGAATTGAAGGGTTATTAGTACATACAAAAATAATGTCATCTACATAAAACAAAACAACTAATAAATCATCACCTTCAGACTTAATGTAGAGATTACTGTCAACAATACCTTTCTTGAACCCTTTGTCCTGTAGAAATTTTTCCAGTCTATAATACCATGCTCGTGGTGCCTGTTTCAGTCCATATAATGCATTTTTCAACTTACAGACATAGTAATGATTATGTGCTAGTGAAAATCCTTCAGGTTGCTCCATATCTACTTCTTCTTCTAGATCTCCATTAAGAAATGCTGACTTTACATCCATCTGATATACTTTAAAGTTCTTATGACAAGCATAGGAAAGAAACATTATGATGGCTTCTAATCTTTCCACTGGTGCAAAGGTTTCATCAAAATCCCATCCTTCAACTTGTGCATACCCCTTACAGACCAATCTGGATATATTCCTAACAATTTGTCCTTGTTCATTCATTTTATTCTTGAACACCCATTTGGAGCCTATTACATTCTTATCTGCAAGTCCAGGAGAAACTCCCAAGTATTGTTCTTCTTAATCTGATCAAGCTCTTCATTCATAGCTCTAATCCAATCGTCATGCTTGCTGGCTTCATCAAAATTTTTGGGTTCAATCATAGATAGGAAAGCAATATGAGATTGTTCTAGGTCTTTAATCAATTGTCTTCTTTTCTGAACTCCTTTATTCATATCACCAATTATTTGTTTTTCAAGATGATTCTTTCTAATAATTCTGAGAGGTGGTTTTGTTTCTGTCTGCTGATTTGAGTCCGCCTGAGTATTTGTATATTCATTTGACTCAGAGTCTTCTCTTTCTGATTCTTGGACCTGTTCATCTTCAACTTCATCTATATCCTCTGTTGTTGATTCAACACTTCTTACATCTCGTATCGAGATTTCTTCATCAACTTTTATGTCAATACAATCAACCAATTTATGCATCCTATTATTATAGCATCTGTATCCTTTACTGTTTGTAGCATACCCTAAGAAGATACCTTAATCAACCCTGTCATCATATTTTCCAAGATTTTCATCATTATTCTTGATATAACACTTACTCCCAAAGACTTTAAAACGCTTGATTGAAGCAGGTCTTCCAAACCATAGCTCAGAAGGAGTCTTGTCACTTTGTGGCCTGAGATGATATTTGTTAAGAATATGTACAGCTGTATGAATTTCTTCAACCCAAAATGTCTAAGCAATATTCCTTTCATTCATCATTGATCTTGCCATCTGTTGAGCTAATCTATTCTGCCTCTCAACTACTCCATTTTGATGTGGTGTCCTTAGACTAGTATACTCTCTTTTGATCCCATGTTTATCACAAAACTCTTTGAAGTCCCCTGAACTAAACTCTCCTCCTCTATCAGACCTTACTTCTTTCAATCTTTTTCCTGTTTTATTCTCAGTCAGAGCTTTAAACACTTTGAATTTTTCAAATTCTTCAGATTTTTCTTTTAGAAAGGCAAGCCACGCGAGTCTAGAATAATCATCAATAATCAACATGAAATAATTTTCTTTTCCTGTACCTTCCTTCCTTGATGGTCCACATAAATCCATATGTACTAACTAAAGAGGTTTCTATATTGATGCAAAATTCTTATATTTAAACTATGTCCGAGTAAGATTTCCTATTTGACAAGGTTTACATACATAATCATATGGCTTTAATATCTTTGGAAGATCTTTTACTGCCCCACTGTTTCTAAGTTTGATTAGATAATCAAAATTTAGGTGTCCAAGTCTCCTATGCCATATCCAACTTTCATCATACTTACTTAAGTGACATTCTTCTTTTTCTTCTTTCAAAACATAGACATTGTTTTTTGTTCTTATGCCTTTTGAAATCAACTGTCCCAAATTCACAGATTGTATTCTACAACCTTTAGAAGTGAAAAGAACTTCACATCCTCTGTCACAAACTTGAATGACACTAAGCAGATTATGTTTCAGACCATATATGAACAACACATCTTGAGCTTTCCCTTTTCCATTACTTAGACTTACCATTCCTTTACCTTTGATTTTTCCTGGTGCATCATTTCCAAAAGTTACATTCCCTGATTTGCTTTCACTTAGAGACATAAAATTACTCTTGTCTTCAGTCATATGTTTGGAACATCCACTATCAATATACCAATGATCCTTTTGTCTTTGAGAAGAAAGTACTAACCCACACTTATTACTTTCTTTCTTTTTCCATATTTTGACATTTTCAACTGAGGAATTTATTCTTGAATCAACTTTGTAATTCTTCAAATGACAATCTAAGGCTTTGTGACCAAAATTATGACAAATGTAACATTCATGCTCATTATACAATGGATCAAAATAATTGTTATGATGTTGTATACTCATTGACTGTTTAGTTCTATGTTGCAACCGTTGTTCATTCTGTGACCTCCTTAGTTGCATACTTCTAAACTTAATTCCACAATTTGCAGCTTTATGACCACAATTAGAACAATAATAACAATAACCATAGAACAAACTTTGATACCTGAATATTGACTTTCCTCTTGAAATTGGTTGCTTTATATTTTGTTGGCTTTGTTCTTGTTCAATATTCAACTCATCGTTATTAAATTTTGCTTGCAGAGTATGATCCTAATCTGAATGTTTGCTGACTTGAAATTTGATCATCTTAGTTGATTCTTTGTTTTCTAGCTGATTGCTACTAGAACCACTTTCATAACCTAGACCAATTTTTATCAATGGAGATCTTTGTTTACTCAAGATGTTATTCAGTTCTTCTGAGGCTTTGATATTTGACAAATTTTGGTGATACAAGACTTGAAACTTCTCCAACTCTTTTCTGTCTTTCACTACTTCTTCTTCCAGAGCTTCGCATCTCACCTTCTTCTTTGCTAACTGCTGTTTTAGAATATCTTCTATTTTCTTTGCTTCTTCTAATTCTACTTTTAATAAAACAAAATCTTCACTTGGTTCTTTACCATTCTTTTCAAACTGCATCAACAATTGTTTTTGTTTTCTCTTCTTAAGTCCGAGCCTATCAATCTCTTCTAAAGCACTGATTAGTTCACCTTCCATATCAACCACAACTTCTTCTTCATTCATGTCACTTCTTGTGCATTCATCATCAAGGTCTCCTATTTTCACAAGATGAATTGTTGTCTATGTATTCCGAGGAGTCATCATTATTTGCACACAAACTTTTCTTTTTACTATATTTCTTAAATTTGTATTTATTTTCATCACTAGATTTCTGGTATTTTTCTTTGTAAGGACACTTAGATGCAAAATGACCTATCTTACCACAGTTGAAACATTTAAATGGAAGATTGCCTTGGTATTTGCCTGATCCTTTCTTTAACCTTCTCACAATTTTTTCCTCAATATCATCTAATTCCGAATCAATATTCTTGTCTGCTTTAAAAGATGCTTCTCTAGTGATGGATTTATCTTTACTAATCCTCATTTCATAAGCAATCAAAGTTCCTAAGAGTTGATCAATATGTGGAATTTTAAGATCATTCAGTTCTTCTATTGCATAAACTTTTGGATTAAATCTATCGGTCAGAGATCTTAAAATCGTCTGAACTAAAAATGCGTCTTCAATCTTCTCACCAAGACCCTTCATGGCATTCACAATCTCCTCAACTCTTAAAAAATATTTACTAACTGTTTCATCCTCATTCATCTTTAGTTGTTCAAATTTCAATCTATATGTCTGAAGTTTGACACCTTTTACTTTCTCATTTCCTTCATAACTGCTAATAAGTTTATCCCACATCTCTTTGGTAGATTCAAGATGCATCACTTTTACAAACTAAGTTTCAGTAAGCCCACTCAAGATGACATTCATTGCCTTTGCATTGAAGCTAAATTCTAGCTTATGATCTTTGGAAGCTAGCACAATAGGTTTTGTATATCTAGTCTCTACTACATCCCAAACATCAACAATTAAGTCCATAATGTATGTTCTCATTCTAACTTTCCAAAAAGAAAAAAATGTTCCATCAAACAGAGGAGGCTTATTGGTTGAAGTCCCTTCATGAATTGTCATGTTTGAGCTTACAGATCTACTTTTAAATAAAAGGAACCCGCTCTGATACCAATTGTTGAAATTACTAAGTGTTGGCACAGGGGAAGACCTAGGGTTCAACGCTACAACAATGCACCAACAAATCCCTAACTACCAACCCTTTTTGCGACACCTGCGAAGCAGATGAAGTCTCACCCAAGGTAGAGGCAGGGGTGGTTGCAAGACTCAGGTGTCTGCAACCTTAGCTAGGACACAGATCTGTGATTATAACACTTAATATAGCTCTTATCACCGTCAGTCCCTCAATATGTAATCACTATTCACTTCGCTGATAAAATAGAGCTTCACAATATTCACACTAATCTACAGTATTTAATCACTTAGCATATATAAATGGATCAAAATGAGCATATCAAGCACTAAGCATGACTATCTTGATCAGATCTAATATTCTTACATATCATAAGCACAAAGCAGAAGTAGATCTATCTAAACATATCGAAGCACCTAGCAGATAACATGTGAACACATCAAAACAAATCACAAAGCACATAACACAATGTTTACGTGGTTCACTCCCAACCTGAGGCTATGCCCACCAATTTTTTTTCTTTATTATCTCAGTCAATCAGTTGCAACATAGAGCTTTAGAACCCTTCTTCACATAGGACAAAATATCTGCGCAGCTCGCTAGATCCTTCTTCCTTGTGTTACAACACAAAGCCTTCCACAACCTATTACACACACTTACACTTAGCTCTGCAAGTCTCTTCCAATCATGCACAAAGCCCTTACAATTTTTACTAGCACTTAGCCTTTAGCACTTAGCATATCATCACATAGATGCACTTCTCTACTCCTCCTCTATATGGCCTAGACATCTATATATATATTACAAAATAGGCCTACACATGGGTAAACCCATGGGATGACATCCCATTCCCGTTACATATTCCCATATCCCAAAAAGGGGCCCAAAAGGGGGCTGAGATCCTGTGATCTCCACTTCATCCTGCGCTTCTCCTTCAACAGGCTGTCGAAGTCCCAAAATAGGTCAAAATGGCCAAGAAACTCCCAAAACTTGGTCAAGGGCCAACACTAAGACAATTGAGAGGGGGGGTGAATTAGTTTTTATTGTGCTTAAAAAATTATGTCTATTAAAATATTTTTAATCTTCTCCAAGTGATCATCAAGATTATGTAAGACATGAACAACAGAAATAATAAACATCAATTACACATATGATACACACAGAGACATATATTCATGAGGAAACCCATAAAGGGAGAAAACCTCTTCTTATTATAATGATAAACAATCTTTTATGTTCTATACATCATCTATCTTTGAGCACCAACTCAAAATTCTCTGGGCACACTGCTTCTGGGCCGAGATCCTGTGATCTCTGCTTCATCCTGCACTCCTCCTTCGACAGGATTTTGAAGTCCCAAAATAGGTCAACATGACCAAGAAACTCCCAAAACTTGGTTAAGGGCCAACAAGCCCCCAACACTCACCTGTGACTCGTCCTGAGTCACTCTGGTCTGAGCAATTCCGCCTCGAATGCCTCGATATTGGCTTGAGATACTTCGACTTGCTTCTTTGCTGTGGCCTCTTGTTCAGTGAACTCCTGGATTACTGTGTCGTTCACTGGCCCTTCTAGGCACTGTTTTGCTGTGGTGACAACCTGTTCTAACTCTTCTCCTTGACTCTCTACCTCTGTAAACAACTGGCATGCCTTATCTTGCATAGGTTGAAGCCGTTGAGTGACTTCCATCACTTTGCTTTGAAGCATATGGATATACTGCTGAGTTGTGCATTGTTCTTGAGACCTCTTCATTCTTTCTACAACTGATAGGGCCTTCAGTTGCGCCTGTAGTGTATCTACGTGCTGCTTCTCTTCCTGGAGCTGCGAGTCCAGTGTCTGTAACTCTGGGTTCTCAGTGAGGTTTTCATATGTCGAGGCATTGTGGTTACTCAAATGCTTGCATTCTAATGCAATATCTTTTAATCTATCAACTGCATTGCAGGCAATTTCTTCTCACTGGTCCCTTACGTCCTGTGGGGTCTCAGGTATAATGCATAATTCTAGATTTGTGATGTGCTACTGGAGTTGTTGGATCACTTCTTTGAGTTGCGCCACCTGCTGTGGAACTCTCTCTTCGGCCTTTACTTCGATAACTGTCACAGAGTGAAGTGATCTGCTGACCATTTTCTTAACTTCGAGTTGCTCTGTGAGCAACTGTTCCTTTTCTTTATGCAGCTGGGATTTTTCTTTGTCCGACTTTACTTGGAGAGCAAACTTCTATCATTTTGAAGTACTGCGTTTCTCTTCAAGGACTCCTTGTACTTATACTAAAGCCTGGGTGGCTTACGCTGTCTCCTCTTGTGCTCGTCGAAGGAGAGCTTTGACTGTATCAGCGATCCAGTGGAGTTGAGCTGGCTCATCTCCCAGTTCTGGTGTTTCTGATGGCAGAGGCGTAGTGGAAACTGCGTGGCTGGACTGTAGTGCCTACTACACTCCTTGAAGTTCAAACTTGATCCGATTGTATACATCGTCTTGCTGAACCTCTTGCTTCTCTGCTATATCCAGTGAAGCATCGTTTAGTGTTGCGATGATGAATTCAAAGTCGTCTAAGGTTAGGGTGGTCTGCATTTTAGTCATAGATGCTCTTGACTTCTTCCTAGAAGAAGGGTTCACAGGGGAAAGCTTCCTTTTGTTCGAGGGGTCCTTCTCATCTCTAGGCGGTGTAACCTCGCCTTTATTTTGTTCAACTTCTGCGCCATCTATCTCTCTGCCATCACCTCCTTGCTTAGGTGAGATAGAAACAATCTTCGCCGAGGTACTTCTTACATCTTGAGCTTCTTCATTTTTCTTGGTCTTGCTCGATCCAGGTGTATCGTGCGCTGCTTCTGGACTATGAATATCAGATAGCTCCGCGGGGTCTTCTGGGATGAGGAGGTCCGCCAACCAATCCTTAGTAATCTCTTCTAAGTCTTCCTCCGTTAGCTTGTAGTATGACAACAACTGTTGTTTATGCTCATCAGCGCACGCTGTGATATAGATGAAATGGTTGTCCGCGCTGAATTTCATCAAGGGCCTGAACCTGTGGAGAGTGTTCGGGGTTATACAAGGTATAGATTGGATGGCTGTCTTCAGCTGGTTGTAATAAGTTTGGAAGACAACATTTGATTTCCATTGCTTGTTCATGTCACTGGAGTACCACAGTGTACTGAACTTCGCGGCTAGAGGTTCAAAGGGCTCGATGTCCGGGAAGGTCGCACCTTCCAGCATCTCCCAAGTGATTAAAGAGATCAATATGAGAATCCAGCTGAAGTGGAACTCATATCCTTGGTCTTGCACTTCCCTGCAGTCCAGTTCCAGCTGGTTTACGAGGTACTTCTCCCAATTCATTTGTAGTCCCTCCATGCACTTTCCTGTGAGGTCGACTACAAATCCAGTCACTTGGGTGGGTCGATTCTTGCGAACTAACTTTCCTATGATCAATTGATATGCTAGGTGCATTGCACCACTCTGGATAGAGGCTACCTTGTAGCCTCGTGTTCCTTTCTCTACATCTCCGTAGGTGTCTTTAATCTTCTGCGCAAGAGCGTGATCCATGGCTTTCCTGGGATAAAAATCTTGTGGGTCAGGGCCTTGCATGCTTAGCCCTGTGATCCGATTGATAAACTTCGGATCCACTGTGATGTGGTGGTTCAACCATAAGTATTCTCCATGGTAGCAAGACAACAACAACTTGACACATGCGTTCACTTCTTGGTGCCTCCCGAAGTGAGGAATCTTCATGACATTGAGCAGTGTGGACTGCACTAAGTTCATGGTCCATGAATGGGGGACGATCTTCAAGTTCTTTCCCTTGGTTATAGTCAGATACCTGTGTGGGGTGAGCATGTTGTACACCTTCCTGTTGCCGAGGTTGAATTCCCTAAACTTCAACGCTGACGATCTTATCTTGGTCTGCGTGCACTGCTAAGGCCATTTTTCATCTGCTGGTCGGGATGGTCCGACTCAAGCAGTGGATGAAGATGCTTGTACTGTCCTTGTGGATGAAGCTTGGATTCCTTCAGACATCGACATGACTCTCTCAGTCATCAAGTCAATCAAAAATTCTTCAACAACTTTCTCTGCAGCACTCAATTCGTCTGACATGCACACTCGGGGTGAACAATCGCGAGTTCGGGTAACAACTTAGATACAGTAGTGAGCTAAAGAGAAAGAGTGTGGTGATCACTGTATAAACTCATCTTAGTCTATGGGCTCGAATTCTTAATTAGCAAAAGTGTTCTCGGTGCGTGGCGCAATGAGATAAATAGGTAATCTGACAATGGTTTTCTTGCAATGGGTATGAGCCTCTATTAACTCATGTTCGATCCTTTATGGCATGGTCCAATGGTCTGATGACGAATCTTTATTGATTTTCTTCCCGTTCGAAGCATCGATCGAATGGTTATAATATCCCCAAAAACCATATTGCTTCGTCATGGAAAAGTGCCATGTGTCGCTGTTCTGATATCCCAACGAAGCTCCAATTTTGTAATTTTTCTTTCTGCAAGGTTTCCTCTAGAACCTCCTGTAACTTTTCAGTCTTAGCCTTCTTCTTTCTTAACTTTCTAGACTTCTTTCCAGTGAGATTCGTCTCGATAGTTCTTTTCCCATTATGATTCTCATCTTCTTTTGACATAATCACTGCGCCCTGTTGAGATTCTCCTCTAGGGTTCCTGGGTAATACTTCTTCTTTGTTTGGGATAGGCACTTCAATATTTTGTGGATCCTCTAGTGTTCTCTTAACTTCGACATCTGGGTTACTGTCATTAAATATCTTCGATCTGCTCTCCTGTTCTTCAATCAAGTGTGCGATCCTTCTGGTCATAAAATCTTTTAACTCTTGCTTCTTCTGTTCCACAACTTCTTCTTCTTCTTTCCGTCTGGCTTGATCTCTATTAATCCAAGGTTTTCCTATTAACATGGTAAATGGAGCACTGTCTTCAATAAATTTAATAATCTCAAAATCTTCTTCCGTCGAAGTCCCATTAACAGTCACAGGTATCAGGGCGATCCTCCCACACAGGTTTACTAGCTTTCCTCTGAATAACCCTATCCCTCCTAATGAGGGAATCATAGTAAGCCTCCCTATAGCTTCCCAAGTTCTCTCTGTCTTGATATTCACCTGTGATTCCTCATCTAGAACACAGTCAATGTCAAAGTCTCCTATTCTTGCTTCGATGCAATCTTTCTCTTTGAAGATCTTTGACAAGATGTCATGTCGGTGGTTATTGAGGGTTTCTCTTATCTGTAGCAATGCTTGCTCGGATCCTTTCTGGGATTCTACCACAATTTCTAGATCTTCCTTAGGGTTTTCTTGATTCAAACTCATTCTTTCAATCTTAGCAATCATTCTAGGAAAATCCAGTATTTCATGGTCTAGAGCTTGACAACAGAGGCAACTAGGTCTTCTACTAGGGCATTCCTTATCCAGATGTCCTGGTCTTGTACAACTGTAACACAGGGTTAATCCTCTCTTTCTTTTAAATGATCCCCAACTTCTTCTGTACTACGCACTAGGATCATGGTAGCTAACCTGTAACAAATTCTTTCTAGGATCCTGCA
>JASDQU010011899.1:242381-253614 GCA_032191745.1 Picea mariana
AAATCTATCAGACATAGATCTTAAAATCTTCTGAACTAAAAATGCGTCTTCAATCTTCTCACCAAGACCCTTCATGGCATTCACAAGCTCCTCAACTCTTAAAAAGTATTTACTAATTGTTTCATCCTCATTCATCTTTAGTTGTTCAAATTTCAATCTATATGTCTGAAGTTTGACACCTTTTACTTTCTCATTTCCTTCATAAATGCTAATAAGTTTATCCCACATCTCTTTGGCAGATTCAAGATGCATCACTTTTACAAACTCAGTTTCAGTAAGCCCACTCAAGATAACATTCATTGCCTTTGCATTGAAGCTAAATTCTAGCTTATCATCTTTGGAAGCTAGCACAACAGGTTTTGTATATCCAGTCTCTACTACATCCCAAACATCAACAACTAAGTCCATAATGTATGTTCTCATTCTAACTTTCCAGAAAAAAAAAATTTGTTCCATCAAACAAAGGAGACTTATTGGTTGAAGTCCCTTCATGACTTGTCATGTTTAAGCTTACAGATCAACTTTTAAATAAAAGGAACCCGCTTTGATACCAATTATTGAAATTACTAATTGTTGGCACAGGGGCAGACCTAGGGTTCAACGCTACAACAACACACCAACAAAGCCCTAACTACCGACCCTTTTTGCGACACCTGCGAAGCAGATGAAGTCTCACCCGAGGTAGAGGTAGGGGTGGTTGCAAGACTTAGGTGTCTACAACCTTAGCTGGGACACAAATATGTGATTATAACACTTAATATAGCTCTTAGCACCGTCAGTCCCTCAATATGCAATCACTATTCACTTCGCTGATAAAACAGAGCTTCACAATATTCACACTAATCTACAGTATTTAAGCACTTAGCATATATAAATGGATCAGAATGAGCATATCAAGCACTAAGCATGACTATCTTGATTAGATCTAATATTCTTACATATCATAAGCACAAAGCAGAAGTAGATCTATCTAAACATATCAAAGCACCTAGAAGATAACATGTGAACACATCAAGACAAAGAAAAAAGCACATAACACAATGTTTACGTGGTTCACCCCCAACCTGGGGCTACACCCACCAATTTTTCTTCTTTATTATCTGAGTCAATCAGTTACAACACAGAGCTTCAGAACCCTTCTTCGCATAGGACAAAAGATCTGCGCAGCTCACTAGATCCTTCTTCCTTGTGTTACAACACAAATCCTTCCACAACCTATTACACACACTTGCACTTAGCTCTACAAGTCTCTTCCAATCATGCACAAAGCCCTTACAATTCATACTATAACTTAGCCTTTAGCACTTAGCATATCATCATATACATGCACTTCTCTACTCCTCCTCTATATAGCCTAGACATATATATATATATTAAAAAATAGGCCTACACATGGGTAAACCCATGGGATGACATCCCATTCCAGTTACATACTCCCATATCCCAAAAAGGGGCCAAAAAGGGGGCCGAGATCCTGTGATCTCGACTTCGTCCTGTGCTCCTCCTTCGAAGTCCCAAAATAGGTCAAAATGACCAAGAAACGCCCAAAAATTGGTCAAGGGCCAACACTAAGACAACTGAGAGGGGGGGTGAATCAGTTTTTACTGTGCTTAAACAATTATGCCTATTAAAATATTTTTAATCTTCTCCAAGTGATCATCAAGATTATGTAAGACATGAACAATAGAAATAATAAACATCAATTACACATATGATACACATAGAGACAAATATTCATGAGGAAACCCATAAAGGGAGAAAACCTCTTCTTCTTAGAATGATAGACAATATTTTGTGTTCTATACATGATCTATCTTTGAGCACCAACTCAAAATTCTCTGGGCGCACTGCTTTTGGGCCAAGATCCTGTGATCTCTGCTTCATCCTGCGCTCCTCCTTCGACAGGCTATTGAAGTCCCAAAATAGGCCAACATGACCAAGAAACTCCCAAAACTTGGTCAAGGGCCAACATGCCCCCAACACTCACCTGTGACTTATCCCGAGTCACTCTGGTCTAAGCAATTCTGCCTTGAACGCCTCGATCTTGGCTTGAGCTACTTTGACTTACTGCTTTGCTATGGCCTCTTATTCAGTGAACTCCTAGATTATTGTGTTGTTCACTGGCCCTTCTAGGCGCTATTCTGCTGCGGTGACAACCTGTTCTAACTCTGCTCCTCGACTCTCTACCTATGTAAACAATTGGCATGCCTTATCTTGCACAAGTTGAAGCCGTTGAGTGACTTCCATCACTTTGCTTTGAAGCATATGGATCTGTTACTGAGTTGTGCATTGTTCTTGAGACCTCTTCATTCTTTCTACAACTGACAGAGCCTTCAGCTGCGCCTGTAGTGTATCTGCATGCTACTTCGCTTCCTGGAGCTGCGAGTCCAGTGTCTGTAACTCCGGGTTCTCAGTGAGGTTTTCACATGTCTGGGTGTTGTGGTTACTCAGCTGCTTGCATTCTAATGCAAGAGATTTTAATCTATCAACTACACTGTGGGCAGTTTCTTCTCGCTGGTCCCTTACGTCCTGCGGGGTCTCAGGTACAATGCATAATTATAGATCTGCGATGTGCTGCTGGAGCTGTTGGATCACTTCCTCGAGTTGCACCACCTGCTGTGGAACTCTCTCTTTATCCTTTACTTTGATAACTATCACAGAGTGAAGTGCTCTGTTGACCATTTCCTTAACTTTGAGTTGCTCTGCGAGCAACTGTTCCTTTTCTTTATGCAGCTAGAATTTTTCTTCATCCGAATTTACTTGGAGAGAAAGCTTCTCTCATTCTGTAGTACTGCATTGCTCTTCAAGGAATCCTTGTACTTGTGCTAAAGACTGGGTGGCTTGCGCTGTCTCCTCCTATGCTCATCGAAGGAGATCTTTGACTGTATCAATGATCCGGTGGAGTTGAGTTGGCTCATCTCCCAGTTCTAGTGTTTCTGATGGCAGAGGCGCAGTGGAAACTACGTGGTTGGACAGTAGTTCCTGCTGCACTCCTTGAAGTTCAAACTTGATCCGATTGTATACCTCTTCTTGCCGAACCTCTTGCTTCTCTGCTATCTTTAGCGAAACATCGTTCAGTGCTGCGACAATGAATTCAAAGTCGTCTGAGGTTAGGGTGGTTTGCATTTTAGTCATAGATTCTCTCGACTTCTTCCTAGAAGAAGGTTTTAGAGGGGAAAGCTTCCTTTTCTTCGAGGGGTCCTCCTCATCTCTAGGCTGTGTAACCTCGCCTTTATTTTGTTCAACTTCTGTGCCATCTATCTCTTTTTCATCACCTCCTTGCTCAGGTGAGATAGAAGCAGTCTTTGCCGAGGTACTACTTACATCTTGAGCTTCTTCATTTTTCTTGGTCTTGCTTAGTCCAGGTGTATCCTACGCTACTTCTGGACTGTCAATATCAAATAGCTCCGTGGGGTCTACTGGGATGAAGAGGTCCGCCAACCATTCCTTAGTAATCTCTTCTAAGTCTTCCTCCGTCATCTTGTAGTATGACTGCAGTTGTTGTTTATGCTCATCAACGCATGTTGTGATATAGATGAAATGGTGGTCTGCGCTGAATTTCATCAAGGGCTTGAACCTGTGAAGAGTTTTCGGGGTTATACGAGGCTCAAACTGGATGGTTGTCTTCAACTGGTTGTAATAAGTGTGGAAGACGACATTTGATTTCCATTGCTTGTTCATGTCATTGGAGTACCACAGTGTATTGAACTTTGCAACCAGAGGTTCAAAGGGATCGATGTCCGGGAAGGTCGCACCTTCCAGCATCTCCCATGCTATAAAAGTGATCAATATGAGAAGCCAGCTGAAGTGGACCTCATATCCTTGGTCTTGCGCTTCCTTACAGTCCAGTTCCAGCTGGTTTACGAGGTACTTCTCCCAATTCATTTGTAGGCCCTCTGCGCACTTTCCTAGGAGGTCGACTACAAATCCAGTCACTTGGGTGGGCCAGTTCTTACAAACTGACTTTCCTGCGATCAATTGACAGGATAGGTGCATTGCGCCGCTCTGGATAGAGGCTACCTTGTAACCTCGTGTTCCTTTCTCTACACCTCCGTAGGTGTCTTTAATCTTCTGCGCAAGAGCATGATCCATGGATTTCCCGGGATAGAAATCTTGTGGGTCAGGGCCTTACATGCTTAGCCCTATGATCCGATTGATCAATTTTGAATCCATTGTGATGCGGTGGTTCAACCACAAGTATCCGCCATGGTAGAAAGACAACAACAACTTGACGCATGCGTTCACTTCTTGGTGCCTTCTGAAGTGAGGAATATTCATGACATTGAGCAGTGTGGACTGCGCGAGGTTCATGGTCCATGACTGGGGGATGATCTTCGAGTTATTTCCCTTGGTTATAGTCAGATACTTGTGCAAGGTGATCATGTTGTACACCTTCCTGTCGCTGAGGTTGAAGTCGCTAAACTTCAATGCTGACAATCTTAT
Organism: Picea mariana; assembly: GCA_032191745.1. Classification (NCBI taxonomy): domain Eukaryota; kingdom Viridiplantae; phylum Streptophyta; class Pinopsida; order Pinales; family Pinaceae; genus Picea; species Picea mariana. The sequence goes on from JASDQU010011899.1 coordinate 246,825, forward strand.
CTTGGTCTGCGCGCACTGCTAAGGCCATTTTTCATCTGCTGGCTGGGATGGTCTGACTCAAGCAGTGGATGAAGATGCTTTTACTATCCTTGTGGATGAATCTTGGATTCCGTTAGACATCGACCTCTCTCAGTCATCAAGTCGATCAAAACTTCTTCAACAACTTTCTCTGCGGCACTCAATTCATTTGACATGCACACTTGGGGTGAACAATCGTGGGTTCGGGTAACAACTTAGATACAGTACTGAGCTAAAGAGAAAGAGTGCAGTGATCACTGTATAAACTCAACTTAGTCTGTGGGATCGAATTCTCCATTAGAAAAAGTGTTCTCGGTGAGTGGCGCAATGAGATAAATAGGTAATTTGACAACGGTTTGCTTGCAACGGGTATGAGACTCTCTTAACTCATGTTCGATTCGTTATGGCATGGTCCAACGGTTCGATGGTGAACTTTTAATGATTTTCTGCTAGTTCAAAGTATCGATCGAACGGCTATAATATCCCCAACGACTATATTGCTTCGTTATGGCAAAGTGCCATGTGTCACTGTTCTGATATCTCGACGAAGCTCCAATTTTGTAATTTTTCTTTCTACGAGGTCTCCTCTAGAACCTCCTGTAAATTTTTAGTCTTAGCCTTCTTCTTTCTTAACTTTCTAGCCTTCTTTCCAGTGAGATTCGTCTCGGTATTTCTTTTCCCATTATGATTCTCATCTTCTTTTGACATAATCATGCACGCTGTTGAGATTCTCCCCTAGGGTTCCTCGGTAATACTTCTTGTTTGTCTGGGATAGGCACTTCAATATTCTGTGGATCCTCTAGTGTTATCTTAACTTCGACATCTGGGTTACTGTCATTAAATATCTTTGATCTGCTCTCTTATTCTTCAATCAACCATGCGATCCTTCTGGTCATAAAATCTTTTAACTCTTGCTTCTTCTGTTCCACAACTTCTTCTTCTTCTTTCCGTCTGGCTTGATCTCTATTAATCCAAGGTTTTCCTATTAACATGGTAAATGGAGCACTATCTTCAATAAATTTAATAATCTCAAAATCTTCTTTCGTCGAAGTTCCATTGACAGTCATAGGTATCAGGGTGAGCCTCCCACACAGGTTTACTAGTTTTCCTCTGAATAACCCTATCCCTCCTAATGAAGGAATCATAATAGGCCTCCCTATAGCTTCCCAAGTTCTCTCTGTCATGATATTCATCTGTGATTCCTCATCTAGAACACAGTCAACGTCAAAGTCTCCTATTCTTGCTTCGATGCAATCTTTCTCTTTGAAGATATCTGACAAGCTGTCATGTCGGTGGTTATTGAGGGTTTCTCTTATCTGTAGCAATGCTTGCTCAGATCCTTTCTGGGATTCTGCCATAATTTCTAGATCTTCCTTAGGGTTTTCTTGATTCAGACTCATTCTTTCAATCTTAGCAATCATTCTAGGGAAATCCAGTACTTCATGGTCTAGAGCTTGACAACAGAGGCAACTAGGTCATCTACCAGGGCATTCCTTAGCCAAATGTCCCGGTCTTCTACAATTGTAACACAGGGTTAATCCTCTCTTTCTTTTAAATGATCCCCAACTTCTTCTGTACTACGCACTAGGATCATGGTAGCCAACCTGTAACAAATTCTTTCTAGGATCCTGCAACCATTTGTTAGTCCAAACATTCTTTCTATGCATAGGTATAACACATCTTTCACTATTCTTGTCATATCTATTAATATCAAATCTTCTTTCATCTATCAATACCCTAGTTTTCAAATTAGGACAAATTTTATTAAACATACCTAGATCCATACTCTAGAAACAAAAAATTCCACTTATCTTACTTCTACAGAACACAAAGTGTTCAGATCTAAAAATTTTCACTATCTTTACCTTTATCAGAGCACAAAGCTTGCAGATATTACCTCTTTTAATAAAAAATTCTTACTTTTACCTTTCTTAGAGCACCAAATGTTCAGATATTGCTTCTTTCCTTCATGTCTGATCTTCTTTCTTCATATGAGGCTTCTTTCTTTCATATCTGACTTCTTTTCTTCAGATCGGGCTTCTTTCTTTCATATTTGACCTTCTTTCTTTTAACATAGAGATTTATAAGTCAAGTAGAATAATGCACACTAGGGCACAGATATATGCACAAATCTTCCAGGTCAACTCTTTGCACATAGATTCTTCTTTCTCAGTTCCCAACAATCATAGTTTCAAGTCTCGACAACGGAACCATTTGTTGGCACAGGGGAAAAACCAGGGTTCAACTCAACAACAACGCACCAACAAAGCCCTAACTATCGACCGTTTCAGCGACACCTACTAAGTAGATGAAGTCTCACCCGAGGTAGAGGCAGGGGTGGTTGCAAGACTCAGGTGTCTACACTCTTAGCTGGAACATAGATCTATGATTATAACACTTAATATATCTCTTAGGAACATTAGTCCCTCAATATGCAATCACTATTCACTTCGCTGATAAAATAGAGCTGCGCAACATTCACACTAATCTACAGTATTTAAGCACTTAGCATATATAAATGGATCAAAATGAGCATATCAAGCACTAAGCATGACTATCTTGATCAGATCTAATATTCTTACATATCATAAGCACAAAGCAAAAGTAGATCTATCTAAACATATCAAAGCACCTAGCAGATAACATGTGAACACATCAAGACAAATCACAAATCACATAACACAGTGTTTACATGGTTCACCCCCACCCTGGGGCTATGTCCACCAATTATTCTTCTTTATTATCTGAGTCAATCAGTTACATCACGGAGCTTCAGAACCCTTCTTCGCATAGGACATAATATCTGCGCAACTCGCTAGATCCTTCTTCCTTGTGTTACAACACAAAGCCTTCCACAACCTATTACACCCACTTGCACTTATCTCTGCAAGTCTCTTCCAATCATGCACAAAGCCCTTACAATTCATACTAGCACTTAGCCTTTAGCACTTATCATATCATCACATAGATGCACTTCTCTACTCCTCCTCTATATGGCCTAAACATCTATATATATATATTACAAAATAGGCCTACACATGGGTAAACCCATGGGTCGACATCCCATTCCCATTACATATTCCCATATCCCAAAAAGGGGCCAAAAAGGGGGTCGAGATTCTGTGATCTCCACTTCATCTTGCACTCCTCCTTTGACAGGGCGTCGAAGTCCCAAAATAGGTCAACATGACCAAGAAACTCCCAAAACTTGGTCAAGGGCCAACACTAAGACAACTAAGAGGGGGGGTGAATCAGATTTTACTGTGCTTAAACAATTATGCCTATTAAAATATTTTTAATCTTCTCCAAGTGATCATCAAGATTATGTAAGACATGAACAACATAAATAATAAACATCAATTACACATATGATATACACAGAGACATATATCCATGAGGAAACCCATAAAGGGAGAAAACCTCATCTTCTTAGAATGATAGACAATCTTTTGTGTTCTGTACATCATCTATCTTTAAGAACCAACTCAAAATGAGGCCACAACCTCTTCTTTAACAAGCTGCAACTTGTAGAGAGCACCAACCCTCAAGATTCTCTAGCACCCACTAGAAAGAAGCATATTTTCTCCTTATGATCTCTAGCATCAACTAGATGGAAGCACCTGCTTCCACTTATACAAGCACCAACTGGATGGAAGCACCTACTTCCACTTATACAAGCACCAACTGGATGGAAGCACTTACTTCCACTTATACAAGCACCAACTTGCACACAAAAAACTCTTCATTTTACCTAGCATCACCCTGCCACCCTGTTTTCTAGCCACAACTAGATGGAAGCTACAAATCCAATTATTCAAGCACCAACTTGAATAATAGAGGACCAAAATCCTCCCTAGCACCACCCTACCACCCTGATTATAGATCTTTGCTTGAATAATACCTTACAACAATATATAAATGTTAATGCTTACCATTTCTTCTCTTTTCTAAAATTATGTTCTACTTTTACTCTGCTTCTGTTATGCAATTCTGCTCTGCTTCTATCTATTCATACTCGGCTCCACTTGCTGTCTTTTTCCATCTGCTCTTCCTCTTTTCTTTTCATGCTCTTAGGTTCTTGTACATTATGCTCTTTTCACCATTTCTTCTCTATCTAGCTTTTGTTCTTCATCTCTGTCTTTCATTTCACACTGTTCATACTGTTCTATTCATTTCTTATAGTTCAACTCATTTTATAGAGAAAAATTGAAACCTCACTCTGTCACAACATTATTATTTTATGCATGCGCCCATGATTCGTTACACTTGAAATCTCAAAATGCCCAAGAACAAAATCTGCAACTCTCTAAGAAAAATGATTCAGTTAGTATAACTGAATCGTAACTGGTCAAGAAATCATGCAGTGAAACAGTAACCCTTCGATCAGATTGTCAATTTAATCAACATTGTTGGATTATACATGCAGAGGATTTTTGATCAACAGGTCCTCGCAAACTTTACCCATGCGAACAAGCACCGGGCACAACGTTTCCTCCCCATGTGACCACTGGCTATGACCACTCGCCAATCAAAAAGGTGTTCACGACTTCATGTTTCAGGTTTTCTGCTGCAAGCCACCTCGATTCTCTAAACTCCCGAAATCCAAACTTCATTGAGCCAGATCAATGGTCCATGACCTTTAGTGATCCGACAGTCCAGATCTCATCGAGACTTCACGTTTCGGGACTTTGGAGATGGCCTCTTCCTGCTCTTGTTCGATCAACGACCCATGACTTTCCTCAATCCGATGACCCAGATCTGTGATTCCTTCTTTCCATTTAATTTGATCCGACGACTGACATAAATTGGGGTAATCGAGATCTCAGATATTTCTTCTTATCCTTTCCTTCCACTCAAAAGTGATCCAACGGCTAACATGTATTCAGGTATTTGAATTCTCAAACCTTTTTCCTTGCTTATCCTATCCTTCCACAAATGAGCTCTGTCTTCATAAAAGAGGGCTTATTCCGTTGCTATCATCCCTGCTTTCCTGTTTTCTCATCGTTGTTGTTGTTCTTTCCATCAATGACAAGCACACATTTCTTGTAAACATGCCAAAACTTTATATTGTTGGACAACTAAGAAGGGGGGGGGTGAATCGGTTGTTACAGTGCTTAAACAATTATGCTTATTTTAAACTCTTTACAAAGCACTCAATAAAAATGACAATAATGCAGGGAGGTAAGCAATAAAACATTCAACATCAATCACACACATGAAATATACAGAGATAGATATTTCTTGAGGAAACCCATAAAGGGTAAAAACCTCTTCTTCTTGATATGATAAGTAATATTTATTTTCTATACATTATCATTCTTATGAGCAGCAACTCATTGTGAGGCTACCACCTCTGTTTTTCAAGATGCAACTTGTTGAGAGCACCAGCTCTCTGGTTTCTCTAGCACCCACTAGAAGGAAGCACCAACTCTCTGGTTTCTCTAGCACCCACTAGAAGGAAGCACCAACTCCTTAAGTGTTCCAGCACCAACTTCCAGTCACACATGCACTGACCTGTATAACAGAGAACAATATCTCTCCCTTGCACCACCCTGCCACCCTGGTTTTTCTGGCTGCAACCAGATGGAAGCTACAACTCCCTGTGTTCAAGCACCCACTTGAAAATCTGAGGACACCAATCCTCCATAGCACCTCCCTACAACCCTGAAATATAAACCTTTTCTTTCTACAACTTTATCACAGTGATACAACATTTATCTATGGCTTACCAGTCTCATCACTGTTCTTCTACACTGCTCTGCTATGCCTACATCAATGTCTCTCTCCTCGCATCTGTTGTGCTTTCTGTTCTTCTGTCAGATATGCATTTGTTTTCCTTGCTTCTTCTGCGCTTCAGTTCTTGCACACTGTGTGCTTCTACCCGCATGAATCACTCTCAACAACAACTCCATCTCTTCTCCATTCTGCGTTTCTATATTCTCTATGCACCAACTACCTCCTCTGTGCAATGCCTCTACATGCTCTTTACAATGTCATTGTTCTACCCTACAGGTTGTTCACTGCATCTCTTCCTTACTCCTGCATAGCTCAACAACAAATTCACTTCACTTCTCTGTTATGCATACATTTCCCACGTTGAGTCATCTCCTGATCATCATGGAAACTCTTCATCTTCTCTGGCAGTTCTGTTGCATGTGAGTTCATCATCAGTGGCCGATATGCTGAGATTCCTTAGCTTCTCCAGTAGTCGAGACTCTTCCTCTTCTGTGTCAGTTACAACAAGTCAACTATGGCTTCTTTGGGTTCTAGACCCTTCCTTCGCGTGACCACCGGCGGTGACCAAGAGCTTATTCAAAAGGCACTTCTCGATTTCTATCTAGTGAGCACTGGCTCCATTTCACGATATGAACTTGGGCTATGAGATTCATGTGACCAAGTGATTGCGGGCGTGTCCAAAGGTGGTTTAGACCAAACTTATTTTTGCCCCACAATTCACCATGAGCCTCGACATGTCCTTTCTCCAAAACTATGGTTTCAATTGTGGCCGCTCATGAAAAATTAAGGCTCGAGCATGTTATGGCCCCACAATGGAGCATGACTATCAATATCACGATCTTGACGGTGCTCTTGAATGGATGATTCAGATCTATCCTCTCAAGTCTGCGAACCAGATATCTCCTTCCTCCATCAACGGCTGAGGTTTCCTTCATGATTCGAGATTCGAGAGTTTCAACTCTCAAACCCTGTTGCTACTGTTATCGGACTAATCGGTAGGTGCGGACACTAACATATCTCCCTAGATCCACCTAGA
>JASDQU010011899.1:257839-280645 GCA_032191745.1 Picea mariana
ATTACTCAGAGGTCCGAAGGGATGTTCATTTCTCAAGAAAAATATCTAAGATAAATTCTGAAAAGGTTTCAAATGGAAGATTCTAAACCTGTGGGTACACCTATGGTAACTGGATGTAAATTAAGAAAGGATGATGATTCACCCGATGTTGATCAAAGCTCATATCGATCAATGATAGGCATCTTGTTGTACATTACAACATCTTGCCCAAACATAATGCATGTTGTAGGAATGGTAGGAAGATATTAAGCTGTACCCAAATAGGGTCATTTGCAAGATGTCAAAAGGATATTCAAGTATTTAAAAGAAACAATGACTTATGGTCTGTGGTATCCTAGAAATCAGAATTTTCAGTTAACGGCTTACTCAGATGCAGATTGGGAAAACTGTGTCGATGAGAGAAAAAGCAATAGTGGAGGAGCATTCTTCCTAGGTGATTCTTTAGTAGCATGGGTTAGTAAAAAGCAAGGTTCCATTGCTTTATCAACCACAGAGGCAGAGTACATTGCTTCTTCTACCTGTTGCACTCAGGTATTATGGATGATTCAAACACTTGCAGACTTAGAGGTAAAATACACTGCACCGATCCCAATTCATTGTGATAACACTAGTGCCATCAGTGTGTCTAAAAATCCTGTATTCCACTCCAAGACCAAGCATATTCCCATAAAATATCATTTTCTAAGAGAGCAGGTCACCAATCAGATTGTTCAGGTCAATTACATTCCCACTATAGAACAAATTGCAGAAATCTTTACTAAACCCCTATCCAAGACACCATTTGAATATCTCAGACAGAAGCTGGGTGTCATCCCGTCTCACATGTAAGAGAGTCCATCCTGTTAGGGGGAGTCCTGTATTGGTTCCATATCTGATACCTCCTAAAATTAATGCAACAGCTCAGGGGGAGCATGTTTTCTTTGACATTGATGTCAAAGGGGGAGAAAAGAATAGGGGTGCCTTTGTTGCCATCAATGCCAAAGGGGGAGATTGTTGGCATGTTTTATAGATAGTGTATGCTTATCATTGATGGCAAGTACAGTGGCAAAGATGGAAGGAAATGTGCAAAGGATTGTAGGCAGGTCATTGATGACAAGATCAGAGAAAGAAACGATGAAAAATAGGAACAAAGTAAGCTCGGGAGTAATTAGCGCAGAGTCGATCACAGTGCCTAAGCTCGAGAGGAGAAGCATCAGTGATCGTTGGATCCCATTTAAATTCATGAAAGAAGGAGGACCATCAGATCTGATTGTAGACAAGAAGAACACGCAGAAGAGGAGTACAGATCTCAGGCATCAGATCTGAGCATAAGTTCTGACCATCGTTGGATCAGGGAGAACCTGCACATTCATTAAAGTGCAAGGAGAAGCGGGTATACAAAATCATGAAAGAAGGAAGACCGTCCATCTACAGGCAGGACACGTGGACACAAATCAACATTTCGTTGACTGGAAAGTCAAAGGTATGAAATGCTCCAGCCTTTCACCTCTCAAACTTGTGATATGCGAAATCGTGAAATAATCTCAACCGTTAGATCGAGGCCGAATATGGACCATTGATCAGGCACAACGAAGGCTCATGGAGTTGCAAAGTCTCGATAAAATTTTGACCATTGATCCAAGAGGGAAGCATGGCAGAAGATCAAATCATGTCAAAGACTCCATTTCGGGGTTTCGTGAATCGCAACTTGGAGAGGCAAGAAACAATACCACAGGAATGCCGAAATCATGAAATGATCTGAGCCATTAGATCAAGGGTTGATTTGGATCGTTGATCCCAAGCAATTTCAGAGTTTCACGGATCAGGAGTTGGAGGCGTCAAAAACATTCACCACAGGAATGCCGAAATCGCTATTTGTGAAATCGTGAAATGATCTGAGCCGTCAGATCAAGGGTTGATTTGGACCGTTGATCCCATGCCATTTCGGAGTTTTGCGGATCGAGAATTGGAAGCGTCAAGAACATCACCACAGGAATGTCGAAATCACGATTTGCAAAATGATCTGAGTCGTTGGTTCGAAGAGATCTTGGACCATTGATCCGACCCCCTTTGATGTATTGGAGACTAGGATTTCAGTTACTGGGAGATGGAGAAGTCAGAGACTCTCAACATCAGGAGTCCCTAAATGATGAAAAATGAAATCTCGAAAATCACTTTATGAACAAGCGCTTGGTCATGGCCATGGTCATATAGAGGAAGGAGCTAGCGTAGAAAAGCTCCATTTTGGAGTTTCGGAGATCGCGACATGGACTGGAAAGACACTTGGCCATAGGAAAGCCGAAATGATGAAATACAAAATAAAGGCAAGCTTATGAAGATCATTCAACAGTGTAGATGAAACTGAAGGAGATCAGAGGGCTACTGTTGCACGACACAGTGTACCTGCCAGAAACCAATGATGAGTTCTACCAGAGGACTCGAAGACACTTCGAGGTGATTGACAGAGGAGGTGAAGAGTCTCAAGAGATCAGCCAGTAGAACAAACATTGTTCATGGAGGCGACTGGCAAGTGGATGAGCGTTGAAGTTTGTAACTGAAGCAGAACGTATAAGCTCGACTATGCCAGAGAAGACGAAGAGTCTCTACTGCCAGAGAGGCTGAGGAATCTCAGCATGACATCCAGTGATGTTGAATGCATGGGAAAACCGCCAGAGAAGCTGAAGGGTTACTATGATGATCAGATAGAGAACTCGAGACATGGAAGAGATTAACGTGATGTGAATAGGCAGAGGCATGGCATACATTACATGCACAAGGTGCACAAAAGCTATAAGTACACGGTACAAAGAAGTGATGGAGTGGTTGTTGCTGAGGTGAAGTAATGCATATGTGAAGAAGTAAAGGTGTGGTGCAGCAGCTGAAATGAATAGGAAACAAAAGGTGCATTGAATGAGAATGGCACACATAGCACAAAAGGTAGAAAAACAGAATGGGCAGCGGATGCATGCAAGAAGACAGTGAGGAAGACTGAGTAGCAAAATCTTGTAGAACATTGATGAGACTGGTAAGCTATTATTGAACAGTATATCACTGTAATAGGTTTCAGTATTTGATATTCATAAAATAGGGTGGAAGGGAGGTGCTAGGNTTGGTGCTTCCTTCTAGTGGGTGCTAGAGAAAAACAAAAAGTTGGTTCTCTCAGCAAGTTGCAGCTTACAAAACAGAGGTTGTAGCCTCACAATGAGTTGGTGCTCATATGCATGATAATGTAAAGAATGTAAATAATACTTATCATATAAATAAGAAGAGGTTTTTACCCTGTATGGGTTTCCTTGGGAAATATCTGTCTCTTTGTTTCTCATATATGTGATTGATGCTAAATGTGCCATTGGTTATTTCCCTGCATTATTGTAATCATCATTGAGTGCCTTGTAAAGATTTTAAAAACAGCATAATTGTTTAAACACGGTAACAACTGATTCACCCCCCCCCCCACCTCTCAGTTGTCCAACACAGGGTTCTATGTATAGACAGAGAAATGACTCCCTAAAATTCAATCTAGTTTTTATGTTACCCCAAACATTCCAAAATACATGAACAAAAATAAATGAAAGAGTAAGATAGAAACTGTACCTTTAATCCAACGTTTGGTGCTGACTTCCTCAAGCTTTGTAGCTCCCAAGGCTGCAAGTCTCCTCCCAAAGTTGACCTGCATCCACAACTAGGAAAACAATGCTACAAACATTTTATTTCTATTCAGCAATTAGGGTTAGATATAAATTGTTATGTATAAATCAAATAAAATACATAAAAACCATCATTTGGGACAGGGAAAAGAGATTCTTTTATTCAATACTTCAAAGATTGGAAATTACAACCTTTGTAGGCCGATTCTCCACGAGCCTGGTCCGGGCTCCTCTTAAAAATGATCCAAGTGCACCTTCCAAATGCCTTCTCTCACAATCTATTGATCACCTCGAGGGAAGGGAATGGATTTTATGGGAGAAAAGGGACTAGAGAGGGAATGCTGAGGCGATAACTCACAAAAGGGTGCAAATACTTGGGCAAGGAAGGAAAGGGAATTTAGGCATAGTTTCACTGTTCTAATTCTTGATTGTGGAATGATACCCTAAGACCTCCCTTTATATGACAAAAGGATAGTTTTTTGGTTGGGGGACAGGCTATAACATGTGAAATGGTTGGGAAACCTCCAATAGCCTGTAAATTCCACCGAATTCCTTGCAACTTTTTAATTTTTGCAACTTTTGGAGGTATAAGTGGGATTTTTAGTGTCCAGCTAGCATATTCGCATAGGTTGTCTAGGATGAAACAAGCATATGCATGCGGGAAATAGTGCAGCAGAGCGTGTATATGCTCTAAAAAAATGGTTTTTTAAATAGATTTACTCAACAATGATTTGGAAGATTATGCAAGTAGGAAGGCCAATGCCATGTATTCATGAGTAGGAAATTTTAGGGCTATAAAATGTGCCCCCTAATGTATGAGGTCAAAATATCAGCTGATGGACGAAATACATTACAATACCTTCACCAGTGAGAATGCACGAAATAGAGTGATCCCGGGACTAGAGTTCATGAGGTGCCATCTACAAAACAACAATTGACTCTCCAAGATAGGCATATCCATGCTCAGGATGAAATAAATCATGGATTCTGATGAAATGCACTACAGATCCATGTCATATAACTATATAAAGTGTAACCGCAAGAAATACACTGCATATCTACATCTCAAAATCAATCGAAGATATACAAGTTCAATATGCATCTTCAAGAAGCTAGTGATGCCTACGAATGGAGATGAAAACTTCATATCTCGAGAAACAACTTCAAGATATTCAAAAATTAGGTACGAGTACAATGGGAGTGTAAGACTCACTACTCTGAGGTATTCAACAAGTCGTCAGGAAAATACTGGAGGATCACGATTATTAGGTAGAGAACTTCATTGATTTTGAATCTAGACTTGATTGGACTCTCAGGATGGCCAACTCATGAAAGTCAAGAGACAATATGTAGAAATTCTGACTCAGGTTGGGTAAAATTTCCCTTGGACAAAAGCACGAAAGATGATCAGACTCAGGTAGTGTAACATTGACATAACTCTGTGATGCACAAGGCACCACAAACTCTCCATATGTTTGGAAGAGTAACCAAATGGAGGAGAACACAACTCTACGTAACAAGAACAAGTTCCTAAGGTCATACTAGATCCCAATGCTTGAAGAAAAAACAAAAGGATGTGCTTTGTCCAAGGGAGACTATCTCTGATGTCGAAAAACGAATGTATATTTCTCATCCCCTCTTTTTGGAATATTTGATTTTTTTGTCTTTTTCAATTTTTCAATGAGCTTAAAAAAGAATAAAAGAATGTTATGTTATAAAGGAGGAACAAGTGTCGCGATCAAGCAAACTGGTTCCAAATGCATGGAACATACTAATTTAGCTCAAGGCAAGGAGACATGTGCAGGATAAGGACACTCATGGAATATTCTTCCATGGGTCAAGGTGTCAGATCACAGAGGAAAAATGTTTTGCAAGGCTTGCATATAAGGAATGATTCAAAGGTTTAGTTGAGAGAAATATGGAGCCAACATTAGGCCAAGGACACAAAGATGAGACCCACAATGTGATTAATCATGACTCATCAAGACCCCTTCTATGTAAATTTTTATCATCCCAGAGAAGGTAAGATCGGTATTTTTTTCATGTTTAGAGAGTTTGAAAAATGTTAAATAAGACTCCAGGGAGTACCTTTTTCATATTTAGTGTAATCATCTTGAAAAAGGGTTAAACTTGCGCAAAAAAGATGTCTTTTCAAAACCGTTTTAACAAGTGGGACAAAGACAAGTTCACTCAGCTATCTTTTCAATTTTAAGGAGTCTGAAAAGAGATTAACTATGGACTCACAATTTTTTTATGAGTTTAGTCTCCTTAGCCCGAAAAAGTATAAAAGTAACTAAGGAGAACTCTCCTGGCAAGATGAATCTCTTGAGGCATACCTTTTTTCGCAATAATCTACTAGCTATAAAAACAGTTAAACTCATGCCAAGTATATGTTCTTCTGGACCAATGTAACGACTGTGAAGGAACAAGGTCACTAGGCAATATTTTAAATTTTAGGGATTCTTAAAAGAGCTTAACTATGGACTCTGAGGGGGTTCCTTTTTCATAAGTAATCTCCAAGGACAGAAAAAAGTGATAAACCAAAACCAAGGAGAATGTTCCTTTTTCGAAAATTTAGTCCCTCAGTCTAAAAAAAGAGTTAAACTTACATCTGAGAATACTTTTCTAGCGAACCAAAGTTCCTAGAGCATACCTTTATTCATAAAATTATCCATCTGGACCGAAAAGGGGTAATCTACTACTGAAAAGATGTGCCTTCAAATTTGAGTTTGGCGAGCGTGAAGGGAAACTTGAGGACCTCTCCTCTCGGGTCATTCAACATCGAGGACTATATCAGTATGTATTGTGAGGCTGGTACTAAGAAAGTGAGTTCTCAAGTGGTGATTCACAAGATCACCAACCTATCTCTCCGAATGATCTTACTTTTTATTGGGCAGATTACTATATCTGGGGCATTCCATCAGGCCTCACGCGCACATATGCATTGTGTAGTTCAATGTTTGGGGGAAAACATATTTGACTAGAGTACCACAATGCTTGTATGCATGAAGAGACAACTCATAGAGTGTCATAGGCGTACCCACAAGAAATTCAGGTTTGGTACCATCTTATGATCCTTCTTCTTCGAGGGGTGCCTAGTCTCAGTCCTAGTGGGATAGTATGGGGGCATGTAGCCTCCTTCCCAGCAGTGAGAAGGTGGGCAGTTTCACTGCTAGACAGGGTGGAGGGAAGACTCTAGAGGCCTTCGACGACAATTTTTTTTAATGGTGGGCACGTCAGATCCCGATTATCGAGTATTATCCCTATGCAGGGATCAACTTCCTCAGAGAACCAAACATGCTTGCGCCTCCCAGAGAAGAATGTGGCAAGATAGATAACATATATTTTTGAAGTTGATTAAATTTTTAATTCTTAAATATATCCTTTTTATGCATGTGTAGAATACTAACTCGTGAATATTTTATGTATAGACGTAGGACCTTTTCGACTGACAGAATTCTCCAGGACTCATCGTCATCCTCGACCAGAGGCAGCAGCAGGAGGACCAGTAGTTGTGGGAGGACCCCTAGTCAAAGAGGCTGATAGAGTCTTATGACAAGTGGAGCGGAATCTCACTACTCTCACTTGTGTCGTTCATATGGCTTAGATTGAGGATCTCCCCTCGGCTATGCAACCACATGTAGTAGGGGTGCCTCAGAAATGGGTCCAATTGTTCTGGCATATTGTGAACTTCATCATTCACTACAGTAGGGCCAATAGGACTAGACCTTAGATAGTGTCGGACCATTTACGTGTCGATGGAAGTTTTTGTACTTTATTTTTTGAGGGTGTAAGCCCAACAATGTCAACTGTTGACTTTTGAGGATTTCATGCCCACTTTTGTACTCATGAAACTATTTTTGGACACACACACACACACACACACACACACATATATGTATAAATGTTTCTTGCTTTATGGATAAAAATTTTACAAATGTATTTACATGTGTATGTGTGTGCTTTTCTTTTTATATGTGAGCAACATGCCAATCTAAAACTCGATTAGCTAGAGTATTTGTTAAATGATTAAATATCCTAGGAACATGGATATACACATTGTAATCAAAATGTTGTTCTAAGATATGTACGCTAATCAAAATATATGATCATAGACCAAGAAAAGATCTCCTTCGGAGAAAATATGAGGGCGAACAGACCGATCATACTGACACTTGACTCATTGCTTATGAGCCTCATTTCCTAAGGTTGCATCATGACGTTGCTCATTGATCTGTGTGAGATATATAAGGTGTTCCTCAAGCGGTGAAGTGCCCGAAAGTAACTCCACTGTCAACTTTAAATAAGAGATCTAACAATCAATAGGAAATACTGCTTCCAACCCATATATGAGTTGAAAAGGTGAAAAACCAGTGGAAGTCTTCACAAACATTCGATAGGCCCACAATGTTGAATACAACATCAAATGCCAATTTGAATTGGAAGAATTGATCATCCATTGAAGAATATTCTTAAGAGATTTATTCATAGCTTCAACTTGACCATTCTCTTGTGGGTAGTAGGGTGACAAATGTTCTTGTTTGAACCCGACCTTTGACATTAATTTAGTCATCATTTTATTCTGGAAGTGAATTCCATGGTTAATGACAATCTCTCTCGGGATATCGAGCCTCGCTACTATCTGATTAAAAATGAAAAGGGTAGTAGTTTCTCCATCATTTATAAATGTCATCATAGCTTTGACCCTCTTTGTGAAGTAGTCTACTCCTACAATGTTGTAACGATGCCCCCTGGCTGAATCCAGGTGACAT
Source organism: Picea mariana (assembly GCA_032191745.1). Lineage (NCBI taxonomy): Eukaryota > Viridiplantae > Streptophyta > Pinopsida > Pinales > Pinaceae > Picea > Picea mariana. The sequence continues at coordinate 266,238 of JASDQU010011899.1, forward strand.
GTAGTAAAGTCAATCCACCACTTTGTGAAAGGACCAAAAAAAATGACTGGAAACATAGGATCAGGGTGTGCCCACATCTTCCGATAGAATATGTGGCATGGGTGGCACTTCTTGACTGCCTCCACACAATCCTTGATTAACTAGGGCCAGAAGTATCCTGCACGTAGAATATTTTAGGTTGTTGCCAACCCAGTAAAATGACTGCCACATGCTCTAGTGTGACAGTCGTTGAAAGTGAGCTCTGATTCTTTGTGTGTGAGACATCGTTTAAGAATGAAATCTACACCTCGACGATACAAAGTGTCATCAAATATAATATACTTTTATGCTTGGTGTCGAATTCATTGATGCTCATCGCGAGAAGAAGAAGTGGGGCACTTAAAAGTCCAAAGATACGCAAGTATATATCCATACCAGGGGTTTGAAGATGCAATTAGAAAAATATCTACATTGATAGGTGACTCTTTGGGCGTAATATCACTAGAATCAACCGACAGTTCTGAAATTAGTTCGGCAAAGACCAATGAATTTTTAGATTTCATAGAAACAAAATCAAAGTCAAACTCCTGTAGGATAACTATCCATCTACTGATCTTTCCACTAATGACCCTTTGTGTTAACACATATTGGAAAGGGCTGATGATGACAATGATGGTGGTTTTGCAAAGAAATATATAGTGATGGAACCATTGGACAGCGTGGACATCTTCCAAAGCAAGTTTCTCAACGTGAGAGTAGCTGAGTTTCGATCCAACCAGACCTTGGCTAAGATAATAGATAACATTCTCTTTGAGTAGGTCATCCTCCTGGACAAATATCATGCTGATGGTTGACTCCACAACATCCAAATACAACAAGAAATTTTTGTTATAATTAGGAGGCTGGAGCAAAGGGGTGGACATCAAGGCACATTTCAATGCTTCAAAGGAGCATTGAGCAGCTTCATCCCAACAAAATGGGACCCCTTATTTCAAGAGATACATGAACCCTTTAGTGATCTTAGCATAATTAACGACAAAACACCGAATAAAATTTTCTTTCTCCTGTAAGCTCTGAAGCTGAGGTATTTTGCATGGGGGAGGCAATTGAACTATCGCCTCAACCTTGAGAGTATTTACCATGATCCCTGATGTCGACATGATAAAACCTAAAATATGACCCAAAATCACATATAAATTGCACTTGTTAGGATTCAATCATATCTGATAGTAGCGACATCGCCCAAATATTAGTCACAGGTGGGAAGGATGATCAGATCTCTTGCGAGAACGTGATTCTAGATCATCAAGGTATGCCTCGACTATGTGTTTGAGGTCATGAAAAGCAAATGACATGGCCCACTGAAAGGTAGCTCCAACATTCTTCAGGCCAAAAGTCATATTTCGATACGAGAAGGTACCCCAAGGACAAATAAAAGTCGTTTTATGTTAGTCCTCGGGTTTGATTTGAATCTAATTATATCCCAAAAAATCGTCCATGAAATAAAAGAGTTCGCAACCCACACATTCATCGACAATCTGATCGATAAACAGGGATGGAAAGTTATATTTCGAGCAAGCCTTGTTCAAATCACGGAAATCCATACAAATGCGAATATTTCCTTATTTCTTGTTGACAGGAACTGGGTTTGACACCCATTTCGTCAATTGTACGAGGTAGATAAAACCATCTTTGATCAATTTCTCTACCACTGCCTTGATTGCTACTGATTTTCGAGGATTGACCAAATGAATCTTTTGTCACACCGGTTTGGCATCAGGATAAGTTGTTATTTCATGCTCGAAAATTCATGGGTCGATGCCTGGAATTGTCTCGTAAGACTAGGAAAAAAGGTCACAAAAATCCTTGAATAACTCGGTGTAAGTTTAAATCTCTTTGGGGGAGCAATTTGCTCCGACGAAAAACATTCTCCACGATACCAAGGGTTCTATAGATATCGATTGGAATCATTGTAGCAATGCTTTCCATGTTACCCTTGGCGTAAAATCCATGCATAGCCAGAGTATTGATAGGACAAGGGATATCTCCATTAATGGTCAAAATAAACTCTTTCACCTCTATTCTCCTAAGCTTAGGAAGAAAGTAAGATATATGATGCAAATCATCCCAAGGTCTATCAGGACCAATCATTGCCTCAAGAATCACCTCATTGGAGGGAAAGACCAAGTCTAAAGGATATTGAGAGGAAAGATAATATTGAGCCCAAATAGGCTTGAGAACTACATCTAAATCCTATGAGGGAGCCGGATCGGGGTTGGCCAAGGATTGTTGGACAATGTTGTACGCAACCTCTGTCACAGATAAGGGCATGGCCATGGCAAGGTGCCCTATCCCTTCCATCAAGGCCGATGGGGAAGGTAAATTCCACGGGTCATGAAAGTAGCTCATTTTAAAAGATGGAACTTGAAATATTGTAGCCCTCGGCTGGTCGAGAACAACCAATATAAACTTTACATTATTGGAAGGTGGTAGGTAATCAAAAGTTCCCATCAACGATGGAAACAAACGGGCACCTATGTTGAAAGTGCCAAGTTGCGGGTTATCAATCATTGAGACCATCGAAGCAGCTGATGAAGGGTTAGGGCGAGAGAAGGACAATAGTTTGATGGTCACAATTCGTCCCTCATGAGAAAAGAACAAGACCCAAAAAACAGTGGCAACCATCGCATAAGTCTAACTTTGTCCTAACAAAAAATTTCAATTGAGAGGTGCATCGACTACTTCAACTTCGACACACACAGTTTTACCCCCTAACTGCATGGGGAAGGAAGGAATTATTTTGTGTGGTCTAAATGATTGACCGTCAAAATTCGTAAGCAACATAGGCAACAGAGACAAATCATGCTAGCCAATGGCCTTTCAACATGCCAACGACATCACGTAATTTGAGGCACCCTCATCAACCATCATACGAACAATGTTTTGTGTCAATGATTTTGTGGTGTATGTCACTACTATCTGAAAGGAGATGTGGTGAGGAATATGAGGTTTTAGGTCGATTGGATAGAAAATGATCGATCCTGGGCTACTAGTCTCTAACTCTCTCAAGGTGGAAAAAAAATCTTTTCTCTGTGAGGGGAAACTTTGGAGGATCTCCAAAGAAGAAATCACACAAGGGGTCTGTGTCAGATCCTCGACAATGGAGTAGTTCTGAGCAAACCTCACATTTGGATTATGGGAAGCCTTCTTAAACGCACCCTTAGGGATGCAAGTCATTGTTTCTCCCACTGCCTTCTCAATTTCCAGAGGAGTCAATGGGTAAGTGTCCTCCTTGCCATTCTCAACAGATTTCGGTGTTCCGTAGTCATGAGTCCTAGTCAATAATTGAGCATCTTCGTTCATCATCTAAATGTTCATGGTTGGGTTGTTAGTAGTAGGCACAGGGGGTCCCTAACTACCCCCCTGTCATGTTTTTTGATGCGGAATTCTGAGCCATATTTTACCCTTGTGGAAAAGGGTTCGTCAACATAGTAGGGTGTTGTTGTGCTAGTATCTTTTGGGCTTCTACAAGCCAAGGGAATAGGTTATTTGAGTGGTATTCTGTGCAAATATTACATGGATACTTCGACTTTTCTTCTCAATTTTTCCCCCGCCAGCATTTTTGGAAGCCTTTTATCCCCTTTACCCTTTTTATTTCTCTGTTTCTTCTTTCCCTCGGTCTGTTGGTTATCCTTGGGATTCATCGACTGCACACTATATACATTTGACGTCTGGTTAGCGGGGACAACTAAACTATGAGTCTAGTTGGCCACAGTCTATTGTATTGATAATTGTTGTAATTGATTTGACAACAGATCTTTGGACTTGCTTTGTGCTGAGCCCAAAGTTCCATCAGAATGGGGCCCAAAATTTTGTTTCTCCTTATCGAGAGTAGATCGTAGCACATCTGGTAAGATCTCATAGAGCATGCCAAACTGAGAGTAGATCAGTTCTAGCTGTTGGGCTCTCATAATAGCCTCCTCTTCTGAAAAAACATCGGATGTTGCTAAGTCTTTCGATACACAGAGAACCAAAGTCTTCAAGACCCACTCAAGAAAGAAAGCAGGAGGGACCTTGACCTTAATCAAGATCTTTCTTCGTCGTCATTCTCGGATGTGATTAGAGATGTGGTCATCCTTCATTTGCTTGAGGTTGGCCAACAGTTCAGTGTCGACATCGTATCTCACTAGTAACTAGAAATGGTTCAAGAAAACCATCACCAAGTCATTAAAGTAAGAGTACCTCAAGCCATTGAGCTCTATATACCACTTTTCAACACCCCCTTTAAGAGTGCATTGAAAAGGTGGAACTGAATCGAGTCATGTTTTAACGAGTTTGATGAGCACCATAAGCGAAATTTAGTCACATGATCACCTGGATCTTTGTTAGGATTGCCCTCAAATTTTGGAATATCCGAAGGCCACTTAGTCGGCATGGGGGGCCAACGTGGATCGTGATAGATCGGGTCATGTAGTAATCTTGAAAAGTCTAGAAAATGCAGGGCTTCCAGAAAGGGTAGTTTTGGTTGTTGATTATTTACAGGAAAAGAGGCCCCTTTATTTTGACTAGCACCAGGTTTCCAGGAAAAGTTGGATTGTCGGCCAGTGTTTTGGTAGAAACTGTGGCCTTGACCAACAAAAGTAAATTGCGTCTATTGAGGAATCATCTGCTGAATCTCGAATTGGACGACATAGCCTGCACAAGGATTTCTCCTTGTGTTGTGTTCCAAGGACCTTTGTAGGGGATGCCCCCAGTCAATCCGCCTAGCATAGGTACAAAACCTTTCTCGGGGTTCCATTGAGTATGGAAGGGGTTACCCACGACTGACATTCCTTCCAAGGAAAACGAGCCCTACCAAGGATTCCAAAGACCCTATGTGGAGTGTACTCTAGTCATCACTCCTTATGAAGGAATGGTACCTTGCACCGAGTTTTGTTGACCAAATATGGGGTTTCCCCTATTCTAAAAAGCAGCTGAAGAAAAAGAGTTGTTCCCAAATGCACCAAACAATGAGAATGACATATATCCCACCATCGTTTTATAATATGAAGGTCTTAAAATACCTCCACAAAACAAGTTATAATTAGCATTAGGCCCGATAGGTTATTGAAAAGCATCGTCAAGTGAAGGGGACGAAGGAGGTATATGACCCCCACTATAAGGAATAACATTAAAAGGGGTAGTATTTCCCTGTGGTTGACCCTTGCAAGGAAGCGTTAGAACTCCCTTCCCCCAGACCCATGGTTTGTAAAGTAGAGTAAGTAAGAACTGAATTCATATCAAAGTCAGGCATCCCATATGAGAATGGAGTGCTCATGGTGTTCTGAGTAAATAGAATAGTGGTCGAATTCGTTAAAGGTTGGGAGGCTCGGGATAGTTTTATGCAGCCCGATCGCTTCGAATGATCCTTCTTGATCAAGTCTTCGCATCAATAGTGGCAGAGGTGGCTCCAAAGTAACTGATGACAGGCCTTGAAGCCTTCACGATTGGTGGAGTTGTTGATTTTCCACTTTTTGAAATGATCAAATGACATAGTAAGGCTTGACTAGCGTGGAACACAGAGAACACACTAAAAATTTTCCTAAAGATAAAACAAACAGTCGACTAACTAGTGGGAAGGATGGTTACTCCAATTGACACTAGAGCAATTAACCAGTGTAAGTGAAACTCGAATATGGATGCACCCTCTGGGAATACTCTACAAAGAATGATTTGACGTCCACCCTAGGTACTGCGGTATACCCCTGCAGTCACCTTGTAAGTCCATAAAATATGGGAATCTAGGTTTCCAGCTTGCAGACAGTCACCAGGTGGGTACAATCTACAGTCGGGAAGATCGTAATAAGAAGGATAACAAGTCTAAAGCCATTGAAGGGTGTCAAAAGAGATTGGTCTGGAAGACAAATGAGGATATCAAACGGATTCGAGGTCCATGAATATCCATAGGAAAATGAGATCGGTATTATTCTCGAGAAAGACCCTCAAAATACAAACCCCACTACGTTTAGTTTGGCTTTGGAGGGGTTATCTCCTCTGCCTTTCCTTATGCGAACTCGTGTTTATCCCCTGTCTTAGAAGGGGGTTCCGTCTAACTCTTGTGACATTGGACTTAAGACACTCCCTATCTCAGAATCCAATGTTTTTTTTAAAATGGCCTTGAAGAGTTTCCTCTTCACACCTAATTCAAGGCCCTAAAACCCTACACTAGTCGGTGAACCCTACAAACAAAAAATCTAATATATTTTAAGTTAAGCACTAATTTTAAGGCTTGATTTATGCAAAAGATGTGGTCATACAACTGATGGTGTTATGAAGATATGAATAAGGAATAGAACTTTAAATAATTTGAAAGAAAAAATATACTTCAAACCTAAAGCAAATCTTTTAAAACTCTTTGTAAAATTCAACTTTTCTAAACAATGTTTCAAGATCTTGTAATTAAAAGTTTCCTAAAAAGTTCTTTCGTTTGACTAAGAAAAACTACATTTATTTCAAGAAATCAAAAAGAAATTTGAAACGAAGACTCTTTTTCTTCTGCAAACAACGACCTTGATTACTTTACCAAACTAAATGGAAGAAAATAATTTTTTATTTTATTTTTCAAACTGCTTTAACAAAAAAAATTGAAGTAAAACATTTTTTGTTTTTCAAAGAAAGAAACTGGAACAAAGAGAAAACTGAAACCAAGATTGGCATAGTCCCTAAGCCAACTGCGTAAATGCAGGGATTCAAACAAGAAACCAAAAGGAGGATCCAAAACTTGACATCTCACTCTAAACCTTTAGGGAAAATAAAAGAAAACTAAGGAACAAGTTAACCAAATATTTAACCCAAGCTATGGCCAAATACAGAGACTCTGTCAGGTTCAAGAAAGTGATAAGAAGCCTAAACTTATATCAAGAAAGAGACATACTTCTCTTTGTTAAAAAAAACACTTTCAATACATAGAGATGCAAACTATTGCATCAGTAGCCTGCATATGTATGTGGGTTGTCCACTGTGCACAGTGTGTATGTACATGGGCTGACCCAAAATACAGCGCGTACACCTCTGAGACTTTTCAAAAATAAAAATACTAGGGAGACTGACAGGGAAAGGAAAAATGGTAGGCACCTTATAGGTGACCAGAGACCCTTAAAAGGCTCAGTTAACTTGATTGAAACTCAAAAGGCAATAAAGAAGCCAATTAAAAACCCAAAAAACCTCCCTTTAAAACCCTAGAGAGATTCCCTAGTGAAGTCGCCAATTCTACTAGTGGGAAAATCCCCCCATAACTATACTAGTGTTCTAAGTATAGACAAAGCAATGACTCCCTAACATTTAATCTAATTTCTACGCTACCCCAAACATTCCAGAATACATGAACAGAAAGAAATGGAGTAAGTCATAAACAATACCTTTAATCCAACATTTGGTGCTAACTTCCTCAAGATTTGTAGCTCCGAAGGCTGCAAGTCTCTTCCCAAAGTTGACCTACATCCACAACTAGGAAAAAATAGCTACAAACATTCTATTTATATTCATCAATTAGGGTTAGATATAAATTTGTATGTATAAATAAAAGAAAAGACATAAAAACCATCATTTGGGATAGGGAAAAGATATTATTTTATTCAATACTTCAAATATTGGAAACTACAACCTTTGTAGGCCGACGCACCGTGAAACTGGTTTGGGATCCTTTTAACAATGCTCCAAGTGCACCTTCCAAATTCCTTCTCTCATAATCTCCTGATCACCTTAAGGGAAGGGAATGGATTGTATGGGAGAAAAGGGGCTACAGAGCGAAGGTTGAGGCAATAAATCACAAATGGATGCAAATACTTGGGCAAGGAAGGAAAGGGAATTTGGGTAGATTTTCACCATTCTAATTCTTGATTGTGGAATGATACCCCAATACCTCATTTTATATGAAAAAAGGATATTTATTTGGTTGGGGGACGAGCTATGGCAGGTGAAATAGTTGGGAAACCTCCAATATCCCATAAATTCCACTGAATTCCTTGCAACTTTAGGAGGTATAAGCGGGATGTTTAGTGTGCAACTAGTGTATGTACGTGGGTTTTCTAGCATGCAGAAAGCATATGTATGCAGTAAATAGTGCAGTAGGGTGCGTACATGCTCTAAAAAAATGTTTGTTTTAAATAGAGTTACTCAGCAATGATTTGCAAAATTATGCAAGTAGGAAGGCCAATGCCAATAATGAATGCATAGGGAATTTTAGGGCTATAAAAATGACTCTTCCCGTCACCTTTAAACTTGTGAGACCCTCCACTTTAGTTGATTTATAATTTTGTTTCTCCTCGGATGGACCATAATTCCTTCTCACTTCTTGTTGAACAACCTTTTGGATTTCATCTCCGACTCGTCTGGCGGCTCTCTACTCCCTTGTTTCTTTTCTCTGACTTACGAGCTTATGTTGCACTGTCTTCCTCTCCACTCCAGCTGGATATGCCATGGCTTCATGGGAAACTAAAACTAGGCCTATTTTGGTATCAGAACCAAGGGTGTATGGCCAACATGCCCCTTCCTGTCATTCCTCAGTTGCCTAGCTCTTCGCCCTCCTCCTCTTCCCAGTCCTCCCTTGGTCAAAGTAGCCTTCCCCGACTTTCATCACCTTGGGATTTTTGTGTGGAATGGTTTGACCTCCACAGTAATTTTCTGGGCTTCGCCCCTTCCCTAATATAGGATTTGTCTTCTTCTTCGCAACTAGCCATGGTTCCTCCAACAAATCCACTTGAGTGCTTCATCCCCTTACCACCACCTTCTCCCCTCGTCTTGGAACCCTCCATCCTTGCCTCTTTGGAGGAACTCCCAGCTTCCTTGGAAGAGCCTCCTGGCCAGCCTCATACATGCATGGATTGTGCTTCATTCTCATGGATTCGCATCTCATGGGAGATATTACATGACCTAGTTTTTTCCATTAGAAAGAATGTGGACAACCTACACTTTTGGTTGGAGAAAATGAAAAAGAGAGGGGAAAGAATTGAATCTATATTCACAACCTTGCTCAACTCCCTTCACACTCTAGATATCGAAAACTGTGCTCCGAAAAATTTAGTGGCGATCCTTGCTCCATGTATCCAGGTGGTGACAACGAGCGATGTGGAAAAGAGAGACCACCAACCCACATGAGAGACTGCATGAGAACATGTGTCATCTTGCATGCTTGGTTTTGTTAATTAATTTTGATTCTCAAAGATTACTCTTGGGCCATATATGGCACCTTGCACAATCTTTCCAGTTTGATTTTCTAGAGTTACTCTAGTTTGGTCATCTAGTTTTCATGACAGGCTCGACTGAATCGATTTCCCTATTGGGCGATTCAGTCCATATAGTTTAATTTTGTTGAGCTTATTTTGATAGAACAACTAAATTGGTTTCCCCACAGGGAAATTCATCATAAACGGGACCTTGGCATGCCATCTGATACTGTAATTTATGTTTTTGAAAGGTAATATATAGATTCTTACTCATATAATAAAAAAACATTAATGTTTGCATGTTGTTTGGAGATGACATTGTTTTTTTAAAGAATGAATTTTCATAGAGTTTAAAATTCGTTACATGTTGATATATTCTATACTTGGGAGGCATCCCTGACATTATGTATAAAGTGTCATATATTTTCCTTATAAATCTATATGGCTCTTTGGTAAACTATAATTCCCTTTTTAATTTAAATCATCGTGATGTTGGATGTAAAATGTGTTGTTTGAAGTCTACATAACTTGAAAATTATAGTATTGAATTATTGACACCTTTTCTTTTTGGAATCATGAAAAGGTTGGAGCTAACATGTGATGAGTGTTGAATTGGAAATGTTAGGGGATATATCTTTCTGATATTTTCACTGAAAGTGAAGAATCTCATAGAGGAATAGGGTGATACATATCTAGTCCTTGTACCTTATACAATTTCTCAATAAATCATGAAACGATCTCTAAACAAGAAACAAAAAAGACCATCGATTTCATAGAAGGATTTAAAGATGAAATGATCTTCTAATTCCTAAGGAACATGTTTGATGATATTGACTCAAAGATCAAGTAGTATATGACAAACAAAAAATTATGAAGTAGATGCCAAATACATATGTCAAATATCCAGACCAACATACTCAAACTAAAAATAATAAGGGGTATAAAATATGTCACGAAAAAAGTGGTGCCTACAATATTTGGTGAAAATAGGTGTGCATTTTATTTGAAAGATGTATTAGGAGGGGTATTAACAATAACTTTTGGGAGATAGAAATGAAATTAGGTGTATGGTTTCCTTCTAAAATTAGGGTTTTTCTTATGTGCAAAAGTTAATTTTAAATGAATTACTTTGTAAAGGGGGTAAGATTAGGGTTGTTGACCCCTAATCTTGTGTTTTACCCCTTAATTTGTGGATAATTGACCTTGGTGACATTTGTATAAATAATAGATCATAAGATCTCATTTTAACATAACTCTCCCTCATTGTGAGAAGTATTGGTATGAATTTTTCTCTATATTTGGCTCTATTAGTCTCTTGTGCACTTTCTTTATGGCTATCTTAATGAATGGTTGATGGAGGAGTGAAGTGCTAGCCTTGGATGATGTTTTTCTAGATTTTATGGTGGATTATCTTGGCATCTTTCTTGATTTTGGTATGGTCTTATACTCTTATATTATCATTCTTTTCAAGTCAAGGATTGTTGTGCTAGGATCTAGGTGGGAAGTATAAGGGAATACACCCCCACCATAGTATTCATCATTTTATTGCTTCATATTATTGATTAAACAAGGGTTTGTTAAGAGAAGTATAAGGGCATACACCCTCTTAGCTTAAACCCTATATAGAGAAAATTTCCTTGCAAAGTAAAAGGGATTACACCCCCAACGAGCTATCTTCTCTAGATATTACTTCATTTGACTCCATTAACCCAATAGTAAAGGCACTAGTCATATATTTATTTTGCATTGGAGATATAAAATCTTTGCCTTGGGAAACACAAATTTTGATCTTTTGAAAGGTTTCTTACTTGAAGTTGGTTTTACTCATTGAGAGGAGTATTCCCCTACTAGGGCATCCCCTCTCTCCTAATACTCTAATTGTTATTACAAACTTTAACCTACAGCCATTACGGTTGCATAGCCCTAGCTACTAACACTCTCTTAACTCCTAAACTAACCCTAGATTAGCTCTCTACTTTAGCTCACTTACTCTACTAACTAGGGTGCACATTTTGGGATAGTTCTTGGCAATTTTCCATGGTTATTTTTTTTGCTTCATGCCATTGGATGCTATAGCCATAAGGCTGCAATTTTCTGTAGAAAATACATTGTTATAACAACTTTCTTTATTCAGCCTTAAAGTGTCATTCTTCAGTCATAATTTCTTTCCATACTCATTGATAATATTATTGATTGATCTCATGCTCTACATGATGATTTGAATGTCTTAGTTTCTGATATAAGCTTTCATCTACTTCTGCAAATTGGGGACAACAAGATTAGCTTGTTGATCCATATTAACATATATCATTGCAAGTTGGGTTTTCTTGTGTCTCACGAAGGTACAATCATCCGGAGAAGTACTATACCTTTGGGGAAACAATCACTTGACTTACAAGGCATATATTCCAACCTTTCACTCCACTTAGAATTGAACTCTAGGGGATTCACATCCATCTCTCTCCATCTCCATCTCAATCCCCCTAGGATCACCGGAATCGCCTCCCTAGAGTGATCTAGTCACCCTTGAAGTGCAGGACCTACATCGAGGTGAAAATGGCTGTAGGATTCCCAAGTTGTATCACTTTCTTTGTGGTTGGGTCGAGATTTTACCAACCTACAACTTGCACTATAACAAATCCTACCTTGTTCAGACATCCAAAGAAGACCATCGTTGAGCACATGACCCAAATCTCTACACCTGCAACTTATCTTCAACAACCGAGATACGCAAGCATCTAGTAATGATATATAATGTTAGCATATAAATAAGAAAAATTCGTTAACATACATAACAAATACGCCCATGTAAAGCGATATAAATATTTGCAAGATATCAATTGGACGAAAAAAGAGTATTTCTATTAATGTAATCAACTTAAGTACATAGGTGACAGACTTCTATAATGGCACATATTAGAACCGAGAAACTAAGTCCCTCCAGTTGGGCCTCCACCATTTCAATCCTCCACAAAGGAAATCTCACATGTAGGAGTCCATGAGGTTCTCCATCGCAATATAGGAAGAGCTTGGGGGATGAACACAAGAAGTTCAGAATTTCAAGGACAAATGGATGCAGACTCAATTGAGGTGAAATGTGGTGTGGAAAAATATGCTATAATAGATGTCCCCTAATGTGTGAGGTCATAGGAGTATCTACGATGGCCAAAATGCATTATAATTCCCAAAAGTGGAGTAATGAAGACTCAGTTGGAAGTACTAGTTACTCATGAGAATATTACAATTCATAATGAATTTGTACACATGGATGCCAATATGAATTACACTGCAGATCCATGTGGATATATATCAAATAGTTGTTCATGGCCATGAATAAGAAATACAAAGTAGCAATATTCCATAGGTTGTCATAGTTAATAAAAACACATAGTAGAGTCCAATGTCAAAATCAACCAAAGATATATGTATACAATGGAGTACAATTTGATCTTCCATGATCACTAAAATCATATAGGTACTAGTCCAATGAAAAAAAGAACCAGATATGGGGTGTTGCTATTGTAATTTGGAGATCTTCTACACTATCCGTCGAAGGTGCAAGTCTACATTATGTGAATAGAGAAGTTGAAACAGAACACAATGAGACTTCATTTGATTGCCATTCATTAAGGTATACCGTTAACAAATGTGAGACAACCCACCAATAATGAAAGTAGGTTTTAAGGCAACAAGTACATTCAACAAGTGTGAATAATGGTGTTGAGGTTGAACACTTGAAGAATCCATCGATTAGGATACATTGATGTATTCCCAAATGTCAATGGCGGGAGAACCTACCACTAATGAATACAAGCCTCTAGGTACTCATAGGAATCTAGATATGGATTCCATAATAGATGAGTTGAAGTCAATGGAAGGAGACCCGCTAAAAGGAGAGCATTAAGGCATATATCATCATCCAACGTGAGGTACAAAGAAATAGATTGATAATTAGGAGGAGCTCAGATGAATAGGATGTTCATGAAGAAATGACCATGTGTGTCTCTCGTATGCACCAGATGGAAGTAGTGAACGAAAGAGACCCTCTGAATAGTATCTAATGAGGAAAAATACCAACAAAGGAGAGGAAACCACCAATAGGGATAATGGAATCCAAGACACTGCATGAATCCCAATGTGTGAATATATTTATTCTTATTGAACACAAGGGAAATCCTCGAGTCAACGACGAATGAGGAGATGTCATTTATTGGGTTCAAGGTTAACTATTGTTGGTTACTCTCCTCTGTTCTACTATGAGATTATTATTGACCCAGGGTTCATTTCTTTTGGGTTTCCAACAAAGCCTCTAAAACTATTGGCCCTCTTGGTAAACTAGAAGGCAACACAACACATAGAATGTGCTATACAGTCTCACCCGAGATAGCTTTAATGGGTGGCTGTAAGACTTAGGTGTTTACAGCCCAGGATGGAGTATGAGATATGAGATCTATATTCAGAACCATTTACTATAACTTGTGACTGTAACCTAGTTTTATTCGCGACTGTGCATTACCTTCAACAACTTATTTCCTTAATAACACAACCATATTTTATAGAAATATAATAACCCATTCATTCATTAAGCACAATATTTAACTACTAAAAATAGGATAAAGAAATGCATGCATTCATCACATTACACATATATTACCTTGGTTCACCCCCTCCTGGGCTACGTCCACAAAGATTTGGCTCTCAACTCTTTTATTATGGTAGTTCTGCATCTACAGAGTTGCGTGCTTACAATTCTCCTCATATGGGTAAGATCTATATGAGGCGAATTAGACTGCACTAGGCTCCTTAGCCTATGATCTAATCCTCAAGATTGATCTTCTCTCCTCTCCTCTAGATCAACAACTTACAAAATAGTTCATACAATAAAATTACATATCGCATAAACTCATACATATCTGCGATAATGCAAAGCCAACTACTAATTAAATCGAAACAACTACAAAATCCCTCAAAATTACCGAACTGAATCCCTCCATAATACCTCAGTATTGGTATTTATACATCTTTGGCTCTTCAGCCATTACCATTTCTTACAAAAACCCTAACCCTATCGATGTTAGGTCTTTCCCCCATGTGCACATGTTGTTCCTCCATCCAGTTATCGCTTTCCTTGTGCATGCTTTCTTGCATGCGTGCATGCTGCATTTCCTTACAGCTGTCACTTCTCTTTCTACATGATTTCTTTCCCCATGATCATCCTTCTTTCTA
>JASDQU010011900.1:82394-95114 GCA_032191745.1 Picea mariana
GAGCTAATCGCCAGACCACTTTCCCATATTGCCCACGCTCCTGCTGACATCTGTCCTCCACTCGCCTGACCGCACGCCTGTTCCTTCCTTGCTGTCATTTCTCCCCCTCTTACTTCCCGACATTTGTCTTCCACTTGCGCTCCATGTCATCTCCACCAACATTTGTCATTTCCCCCTATCACCTCCACTATCTATCACATCGCTCTACCAACCCGTCCTTCCCCTTCGCCACATCACCCTCGTGCCTTTACACCTCATCTCTCGCATGCTGACATTCACACATTCCTAGTCACTGCCAACCACAACCTCCCATATGGCCACCGTTCACTCGTTGTCGCCTGTGAGTTTGTGCCAAGCACCTCACTAACTCATCATCATCAGTGTCCACGTCCGCCTGCCAGTGTTCCCTACTAAAGCCTAGCAAGATACAGGTGCCGAGTTGACTCAGGTTCGTCTTGATCCCAATGCAGCTAGTTAATGAAAGTGAGGGAGGTGGTTGAAATACCTCTCCCACCATAAATGGAAAGCCAGAAAGGACTGGCAGATATGAGCTCGTGTCCGACAGAAAACTGCATGCGCAGTCTAACATAGAAGGTCTAGACGAAAGAGCTCGCGCTGACAGAAGACTACATGCACAGTCTACAACGAAAGCACATACGTAAATCCTTGAATGCATGACTCGATTTCTCCTCTGGTGGTCATAGTCAATCCAAGTATAAACATGTATTTTTGATATTTTTTTAGGTCGATGGTTGAGCAAAGCTCCCGCATTGTCATGTTTTGATGAAGCACACTGGTTCTCTGGTTATGTACAATATTTGAGACTTCTTGTTTAACGTAAGTTAGCTTCTTTTCACTTCTTGTAAACAGCTGTGCTAAGACACTCGGGCATGGAGGATCCAACCGAGGGTCGTTATGCTATTGTAATGAAGGTTTGATTGCAACGGTATCGTGACCAGTTTTAGTCAGTTTTCTTCTTCATCTTATTTGCCTTTGATACTGAAGTGTCCATGATTGAAGGATTCACATGGATTGTTATAGATGTATTGTGATCGATGTTTGATTACAATGTTGTTATGGTGTTCTTCAGTTTCCTGAAACTTTGAATCTAAGAGGATATTGTGTTTGAAGTTTTTCCTCTTTAGGCTGCTTGAAGACCTGATGTCCATAGCAGACCTCTACACTTTCCTCACCAAATTCTTCCTTCTACTGACCTTTACTACAACTTACTGACTGAAGTTGATCAATACCTCAATTGCTTGTGCTTGCTAGTCCTGTTTTCTGAGTTAAAATGATATTGTCTTGAGTCTGATCCATTTGACCTCTTTAAACTCAAAATCATAGTGACATATAAACTGATGGGCACTGGGCTTACCTTCAATGCAATCTGAAGGTGACTCTCAGTTCTAAAATTCCCGGTGCCGCTACCAGGGAATGAATTGAAGACATTTCCCTGGGATAGAACGACAAAGAGCTTCTAATTCTGAAGGTGCATCATATATCAGTACCATTGAAGATTGCAACTTACACCTGGCGACTCCATTGTTTCGACTCCATTGTTTTAGTTGTGGCTCCGAAAGGAAGACACATGAGGTCCACTCCACAACTGCCTCTAGCAACACCTGAAGTTGACCCAGAGAAAATTATCAGAAAAGAAAAGACCTCTCAAGAAGGTACTTTAGCTGCTATACCAGGTATTTCTGGTAATTTTTATAGTCTTTCTTTAGAAACTCCAGTATATGCTTCTCATTCTCTTGTTATACCATATGTTGGAGTTTCCAGAAGCTTAAAGTTTGGGAGTGTTCTTGTTGATTTCTTCCCTCCTGGTCTCGGTTTGGTAGGAGAAAGTTTTGACACTCCCGTTTCCCTTGAGGTTGTACAGTGGTTTAAACCCAGGACCTTGGAAGATTTTACTACTTCGGGATTTTCCACTCCTCCCCCTATTAGAGTGGATGCATTTATAGAAGGGGAAACCTATGTTCCCTCGAGCCCTGTAGCCTCTTCTCCAAATCCTCAATTGTTCTCCGTTTCTCTCAGAAACACAGTCCCAGTCTCACCTGTTCAAACTCCACCCCCTCCTGGTTCTCCTCCAGTTCATGTCCCAATGGCAAGTGCTAAGCCCCCTAGGAACAAAATGAATGCCATAGTGGCTGCTAGATATGCCCCTCTTGTCCTACCTCAGCCTCTGAATTCTCTCCTAGTTGGTGGATTCCTTAAGCCATTGCCTAAGTTCACGGGTGAGGGAGACACAACTGCAAAAGAGCACCTTGCGGCCTTTTATAGTTATGCAGACAATTATGTCATTGTAAATGAAGATGTATGGATGAGAATTTTTGTTCATAGACTTGATGGAGAGGCTAGGAAATGGTTTAGGGCCTTGGCTCCTGGATCTATTGATGGGATTGAAGCCCTAGATGATGCATTCTTAAGACATTGGGGGGGATAAAAAGGATTTCCTTTACTATATTACAGAGTTTGGATCACTTAAGAAAGGTGAAGGGGAATCTGTTTCTGACTTTTCAAAAAGGTTTAATAAGATGTATAATAAGATTCATGCTGAGATTAAACCTACATAAACCTCTGCCAAAATTACTTATGCTAGCGCTTTCGACCCTGATTTCTGCCTCATTTTAAGAGAAAGAAGAGCTACTTCCTTGGCTCATATGCAAGATACAACCTTGGAAGTGGATTCCAATATATTGGGAGTTGAAAAACTTAGAAGTAAAGATGATAGATATAGAGGAAATGGGAGGTCTGAAGCTTCAACCTCTGGTTCCTCAGCTGGCCACCCTCAAGTAGACGAATTGAACAAGCTGGTAAAGTCACTTTCTGCTGAGGTGGAAAGGTTTAAACTGTAAGGAAAGAAGAACTATACAAATCCCCCTAATACTGAAAATAGGGGTAACTTCAGAAGACCAAATAACAACCCTTAGATTATCCAAAGAGATAAGAGAAACAGGGATAGGGATGATCAGAAAATCCAAATGCCTCTTCAAAATAACCTTGTTACTGATGAAGAGTGAGAGGAAGAAGAGGTTGATCCTGAAATCCATTGTCTTGGAGACACCTCCTGATTTCCCCATTTAACCCAATCTGCATACGAGGAGTCTCTCATGGACAACCAACTAAATGAGCTGAGTAAAGGGGAGAAGACCAATAGCAGTCCAAATAAATATAAC
This sequence comes from Picea mariana, assembly GCA_032191745.1. NCBI lineage: Eukaryota > Viridiplantae > Streptophyta > Pinopsida > Pinales > Pinaceae > Picea > Picea mariana. Next base: position 85,574 of record JASDQU010011900.1, read on the forward strand.
CTCAGGTCCAAAAAGAAAGAAGAGAAGTATGACATTCCTGGTCATCCTACCAGAGCAGTGAAGCCTGCTAAAGATGTGGCTAACAGTAGCAAGGAAAAGAGGGCACAAAACCCCTCACCAGTGGCCAAAAGTCCTGTCCCAGAATTGAGAGAAATTCTAAAGCCCCACTCCTCTTTTAACTTTGAGCATGAAATTCAAAAAATTAGAATCCCTATACCCCTTTCAGAGCTGGTCAAGCATGAAGACTTCAAAATGTGCCTCTCTAAACTGTTGCAGTCTGAGCCTTCATCTCATGCCACTGATTCAGTAAATCTCCAAGATGAAAATCCATCAGTCATCTTAGGTCCTTTGATAGAAGATAGATATGACTCATCCCCTCCCTTATATACATCACTAAACATATATGATAAGGTGTTGCATAACTGTTTGATGGACTCAGGGGAATCTCATAATCTCATGCCCAAGACTGTCATGGATGAACTTGGATTAGAAATCACAAAGACTTACCATGACTTATATTCTTTTGACTCTAGGAAAGTGAAGTGTCTTGGGGTCATCAAAGATCTGGTTGTGACCTTGTTTAGTTGCCTATGAAAAGTGTGGTCATGGATATCGTGGTGGCTGATTGTAGTGTCCCCAAGGCTGAGCCCCGTTGTAAACCAAGTTCTGAAAGGAATTGTAATTAAGATTCGTAGGCTGGTGAGCCAAGTTTTTATAAGTTGGAGGCTTATGTGTTTGATTAGGCCAGAGAGCCTGAGTGTTGAAGGCCAGGGGCCTGCTATTGTAAATGTAATCAAGCAAAACAATTAATAAAATATAAACACCTCCATGTGCAGACCGACCACGATGAATGAGTGAAGGGGGACTAAGCATCCATAGAGTGGGCAAGGAATTAGGGGCTGAAGGTAAAAAAAGGGGCTAAGTGTTGAGCCTAGGGGCTAAGCCTAGGGGGCTTAAGCCTAGGAATAATATTTTGATATTATTCCAAAAAGGCATGTGCAGTTGTGTTTTATCTTAAGTGTTGGCAAGGGAGGACGTACAAGGGTGATGCGTGTTGGTGGAACGCATGCAGTGCCATGGGTGACAAGTGTCGACCCTGACACATGCGAATAAACGGCCAGGGTGAGCCGTGAGAAAGGTCCCTCTTCCTCCATTGGAACCTGAACTGTCCTGAGCGTGAACCACGTGACCTATGCAAGAGACCCTCGTGCAATTCTGCAATGGAAAAAAAAGCCTATGGTCATTTTCTGAAAAGCCAGGGTTCATCCTCCCCGTTCTGCACTAGAGAGTCTGTGTAATTCCCTTCGGAAATTGCTTCTCACACAATTCCAAAAATCAACACCGTGAGACCTTGCCGCCATTGCTGAGCTTGTTTGAGAAGTTTGAGTCTGTATTCCCGGTTGACTGTAGTGGTCATGCAGAGATGGATTGAGCGTGAATTGTTGTCCAATGCAAGTGGTAATTGAGCCTGTGTGTGATCTCTCTCTAGGTGAGGGAGGTGGATGTTGTTGGAAGAGGTTTGTTCCAGAGAGTGTCCAGCACCAGCTTCAGGCTCTAAGACTTCCTGATTTGGCCTGTTGCCAAGACCCAGAGAGGGAGGTTAGCACCGATGGACTGTGCTTGTGAAGGTGTATACTCCTGGGCGGAATAGGCACGTGGGGAATGAGAGTCTGGTAGTAGTGGGCATAAGATGGCATCCTGGGAAGAATCCTTCCAGATTCTAAGTGCTGCTTTCCCTGTAACCTCAGCCTAGCTAGGAATCCTTGCCTTGGGGTGGAGCTTAGTCCCAGCTCGGGGGTGATCCACTGCTGAGCTGATGAGCAGTGTGGTCTAAGGCTGGGAGGTTCGTGGAAGGCATGCACTTGGTTGGTGGAATCTACCATTGATAAAGATAAGTATCTGTTTATGTTTTACTCATAGATTGCATGACTCTATTGCTTATGTTATCATGATTTCCGCTGTGTATATGATTTAGTATGAAATGCTATGGTTTGTAAATTATAGCAGTGAATAATATGTGTACTCTGAGCTTGAATGTGTTTATTTGCCTAAATGCATGTGGATTGAATAACACCTGTATAGAGTGGTGTTAAAGTTTCCTTTTCAGAGCGATAAAACAAAGTAGCAGAAAAGGTGCGCTACAGTTTGGTATCAGAGCCAAGGTTTCGACACTGAGCCTAGATGGGCCAGTGGGGCGGTCCTTGGACCGAGAATGCGAGGGGAAATTGGGTTTGGAAGGCCAATTTCAGACCCTGGTTTACTCCAAAATGTCAAGGAGTTACTTGACGCGTTTTTAAAAGCTCAGGAGGTATAGCGGCGTTATGAAACCGCGGCCATTGTGGTATGAGTCCATAGGGAGAGAGGACTTCACATCGGTGGTGTGGAAGCTCTAGGATCTGTTCGGGAGGGAAGGCGAACCCTTGTGAGTTGTCAGATCTTGAGCAAATTACCCGACAATCGTCGGATCGGTAGAGAGTTGCACGGAGTTTTAAAGCTTTGTGAACAGGAGGGTGAAAGTCCTGAAAGGAGTTGGCTTATCGGGATATCGGAGTTCTCGAGGTCAAGAAGGTTGGGACATTTCAAGTTCCGAAATAGCGAGAGGGAGTCTGAGCCGTCCGTATAAGGAAGGACGCGTGTCGCACGATCGTCCAATTTGGAGATCCGGACACCCAGACTCACATAGGTGAGTGTTTTTGACCTTGCACCAGGTGAAGTCCCGAGATTTGATCCGAGCCGTTCAACAGTTGGGACACGTGGTGGAGATCGAGCGACCCATCGGTATATCGGCTACTGGGGTTTTGAGTTGACATAGAACTTTGTCATCGGGGAATCGCAAGTTGCGAAATCCCAAGATTGGATCTGAGCCGTTCGTCAGTTGGGACACGTGGGCGAGATTGGGAGCCCATCGGCATATCAGGGTTCGGCGTTTCGCGAATCCTGAAGACAAGGCACTCGGAGCATTTGAAATCGCGAAATCGTGAAATAGCGAGAAGCGACGAGGACCGTCCATTCTTGGGGACGCGTGGCTAAGATCGAGGCAGTCGGGAAAGTTTCGGAAGGAGAGTCATCCATTGGTAAATCGAGGTTCAGGGAATCACGAATTCTGAGGACATATGTGTTTCGGCATTGGAAAGTCCGAAACCCCGATAGGAGGTATGAATGTGGTCATATAAGGGGAGGTCGTGTGAACCACGAGTCTAGCCCGGAGGGCTAACAGGAGTTAGAGCGCATTGGCGTTTGGAAGCCCAAAACACCGAAAGGATCTGCGCCGTAGATCTGACCGTTGGATTTTTTTAGGAATGGACGTGGACACATGGAGATGTACCACGTGCTAGTGGGTCGAGGAGACAGGCGAGAGTGGTGGGACCCGATGACGTCATTAAAAGCGACGTGGACCCTCCTGAACGTACCACATTCCACGGTGGTGAAGGGCGACAGCTGTGCTGTGGGCCCGAAGAATAAAGTAATTTGCGATTTCGGGGACTCACGAGATAAGGGCATGGGAGCTCGACATTGAAACTCGCGAAGTCGCGAAGTAGCGAGAACGAGAGGAGAAAAGTCAACATCGCTTCTCGGGGTTTCGTGAAAGGGAGGCACCAGGGTTGGATGCCACAACTCACGAAGGTGTGAATAGCGAAGGGTGCTAGCACTTATCCCTAGACTACGGTCATGCGTAGCAGACGCTAGCGAGGAGGGAGCCATACCCGTGTCACATCTCGGGTATCGGCGGTTAGAGGAAATGAGTCGAGGGTCTTCGACTCATGAACTCGCGAGATCGTGAGTTGCAAAAGGGTGACTCTAGTTACGAATATCTAACTGTGGGATCTTCGTGGACCGAAACCTGAAGTCCCGAAATCCCGAAATCTCCGAAGACAGAAGAATCGTAGCGGATTTTAAGGATGACAACTATGTTGTGGGCTCGGCGAATAAGGAAACAAAATTTTCAGAATTTGGGAATGGAAGTGATAAAAGGTTGGGAGTCACTGCAAATGAACTCGTTGGTGCCGAAAACCCGAAGTCCCGGGTACCGAAAACCCGAAGGCCGAAAATCTTGAAATGCCAAAAACGAAAGTTTCGAAAACCCGAAAATTGCAGAGCCGAGCAGAGCTCGGAAAAGTTGTGAAATTGAAAGATTTTCTTAACATCGATTGTTATGAAAGATGAGGAATTGTCAAGAAACAAAGGCCTGGCAAATTCTAATCGTCTGCGCATTTGTATTGCAGAAGGTTGACGAGTGCCAGAACTGATTTGAATTGCCACAAAGTGCAAAGAAATGGAAGAGACACATAATTCTTCCAGTTCAGAAAACGAAGCTCAAAAGAGATAGCATGGAACTTTTGGTATGAAGAGTGCGCATATCCAGCGCAAGGAGTGCTTATAAAGGGAACTTGTTTTAAGTTCGAAAGACTCCAGGAGACGAGCGTAGAGGGTGCCAGGAAGACACCAGAAAGTCTTTTGGAAAACACTAAAGGGTCAAGTCCCTTTGAGACTGATTAAGTTAAAAGCTCTGAGAGAAACAGAGCAAGTTCACACGCCGAGCGCAAGTGTGCGGTAAGGTGAAGTTAAAATTTCACTAATCGAAGCTCGGAAGGGAAAACACCATCGAAGCCTTCGAATTATTCGAAATCCTTCAAGTTAGGGAGGAAGTCAATTCTAGAAGAATTGATGCCAAGATATTTGGAAAGAAGTCATTTAGAATTTGAACGAACGGTCAGAATTCTCTGTGGAGAGATCGCGAAATCGCGGGGGACCGTAAGATAGCCAGAAGTTGGAAGGTGTTTAGTGGATGGAGAAACTCGCCACTCTAGGATCCAGAATAAAGCGGGTCGTTGATCGTGGTTGGTTTGAACCGTTGGATCATTTCGTAAATTCAGGGATCGTGAACTTGGAGCGCAGGCCAAATTCTTGGTCACTCCAAGTCCCGAATCGCGAAAAGAGATTAACAAGGATAGAATCAGACGGTGGAGTGCTTCTAGGAAGAAGTGCCAAAAACCCGTGAGCCATCGGATCCAGCCAAATGCGAGGAAGATAATGCTAAGAGTTATTCAGTACTCGAAGTCTCACGGGAGGTATTGAACCGTCGATCTCAGGGAAGATCGAACCATTGATTCCTTTCATTGGGAATTCGAAGAATCGAAAGTTGGGAGAACAGAGGAAGTTGTTCTCAAAAATCTTGAAACGCAAACTTACGATTCACGAGGAAAGATCTAGACCATTGAATCACGGTGAGTGTCAGCCGTTGATCTGACACACTTGAATTTCATGAAGACGGAAGTTGAAAGAGGGAAGAGAACTGCTTTCTAATTTCGCGAACCGTGAAGTCCCGATTCACGAGAAAAAGGATCCACACCATTGGATTACGAGGAGCTTTGAGTTGTTGGATATGACTCACGTAGATTTCGGAAAACTAGAGACCGGAAGAAAAGTAGGGAAACTGTTTTTCGAAACCCCGAAACGCGAATTGTCGATTCGCGAGGAATTGACTGGGACCGTCGAACCCAGAAAGCTGTGGACCTTTGATCTGAGGCAACCGGGGTTCGAGAGTTCGGACCTCGGGAGAAAGGAGGAGAGATAATTCTCGAATTTCGCTAGAGGTCACATTGGTGGAAGTTAAAGGAAGAGCTAGGACGCGCTAGACTCTTGTTTCAGATTTCGGGGATAGAGAGAGTCGAGGGTGACTCATATCGAAACACCCGATACGCGAAATCCCGAAATGCCTTTTTGGATAGGCGCATGGTCATAGCCAGTGGCCATGTAGGAGAAACTTGTAGGAATCTTGGAAGAATTGAATGCTTCTGGGATCCGCAAGAAAATGGGTCATAGGGAGAAAGAAGTTGTTGCAATTTGTGGCAGTAAGTATGTTATGGCTTGATTGGCCAGCCCAAGGAAAGAATGCTTGCATGTCGCAGGTGTTGTTGGTAATTTTGCTACCTCATGAAGGAAGCAACAGAGAGCTGAAGAGCTGGTTATAAGTCTGATAAAAGAAGCATGAAAGCCTCTACTTCTATCAGATATTCAGGTAGTATAATTTTTAATGGCAGTCATGCAGGTATGAGTTTTATCACTCTTTTTGCATAATTGTTGAAAGGAAATTATGGTAAGAATTTCCTCAGCCAGAGCTATGTTATTAAATCACATGATTATATTATTTGAATGCATACCACCGGATGTGGTAAAGGCTTTAGGCCTGTGTTAATTCAAAGCTTTTTAGCTTCTGAATACACACATTGACATAGTAGAATGTCATGTTAATTTGGTTATGGGGTAATAACCAAAGAATTAAAAGATAAGAACTTGTTACAAGAATGAATGCAAGAAAGCTAGTCATGTATGAGACCAGGACATGGTTGGATATGGAAAGGTACATATATGGAAAGATTCTGAGCCACACCAGGTACCAGAAGCTTCCTACTTTTGAATAAACTTGGGCTGCAACCTTTTTGCTAACACTAATGAATACCGCAGAATTATATTCTTGGTGTAGTGTTCGGGTCGGAAAGGAAGGCATCCAATTAATTGGAAAGATAATAGGAAGTGTATGGAGAATGTGGCAACACGTTGGCCAGAATTCCAACCCATGGATGGTGAGATACATGACTGAGATAGAGAGCATTATGTAATTCAATGCAAGATGCACTGAATAAGAATGCATTGAGAATCACACTCATGCATAATAAGTGATATAATTGCATACTAAGTGCAATGGTTGAATATGTTTGGTAAGTACATGCATATATATTATTGCATGGAAATAATTATGTTGATGGCTAAAATGTTGCTAATCCCTGAAATTGAGAACATTTTAGGAACTGTTAAACACTGCAACAGGAAAGTTACAAGCCAGGTAATCACAAGAATGGAGACTACATAAAATTTTGTGTTCAGAAAATTGAAATAATGAACTTACTGTTGTTAACTGTGGACATGCATATGCATAGAATGACGAGTCAGTCTATTGGTCAAGTTGTTTGGTAATTGTGATTGAATTGCCAGGTGCAGAAATTCTAAGATTATTGCATAAGATGTTGTACATATTGAATTATGATGTACAAAAAATACCGACAATTTGTTGGCAGTATGCAAGATGAAGTCCTGCAGGAAAATTGTAGGCAGTTTTGTGCCTGTGGAAAAATCACAAGGATGACTACATTCATAATGTGGCAACAACCAAGATCAATCATGAAATAGGATGTCATGTTTTGGGAATAAAAGTTGAATTTCCTTTCGAATTAATTGGAATTCCTAAATGAATTCTTGTATGTTCTCTCATGATAACTGCATGTGGTTGATGAAGATGAGATGATGTTGATAAAAGTTAAAATGTTGGCTACAAAGAGTATCTCGGGAAGATGCTGCTTGGAAACCTTTGAGGGTAGTTGGAACTTCTGGAGCCACGGTGCTCTAAGACTTCCGGTCCGACCTGTTGCCAAGCCCAAGGAAGGGAGGTGTAGCACCGATGGACTGTGCTTGTGAAGGTGTATACTCCCGGGTGGACAGGCATGTGGGGAATGAGAGACCGTTGGTTGGAGTACTGCCGAGGTTTGAATGGTTGGAGTGCTGCTGAGGTCTGGTACCTTGGCCTAGGCCATGTGGATAAGGATTGTGGACCATGGCTATCTTGGGAAGCCATTACCCGATGGAGTCATAGCTCTGCTCCGGGGTGGAAGGTCTCTCAATCAAAAGATAAGTACAATTCTCTATTTATTCTATGTTGTGTATGTTGTATACAGTTTTAATGTTATTGAATTTGTTTGTATATACATACATATACATTGCATATATGGTTGCATTACTGCATCCATGACTGTACCTAAGGTGTCTCATATTTCATTGCTTAAGAAATATGTACCTGATGCTAATCATTTTATCGATTGGAATGTGATTCAGGTGGAACCAGAAGGTGTCCTGCAAGTGCATCCTGTGCCCATATTGGACAGAAAAAGCAAACAACTCCAGAATCGAGCTATAGAGCTTGTAAAGGTCCAGTGGACCTGGTATGGTCCTGAGGACGCGACATGGGAGCATGCAGATGTTATGCGGGCAGAGTACCCGCATCTTTTTGAAAATTTTGAAAGGCTTGCAGAGACAGTGTAAGTTGCACTGAGGACAGTGAAAAAATAAGGGGAGGGGGATTGTAGTGTCCCCAAGGCCGAGCCCCATTGTAAACCAAGTTCTGAAAGGAATTGTAATTAAGATTCGTAGGCTGGTGAGCCAAGTTTTTATAAGCTGGAGGCTTATGTGTTTGATTAGGCCAGAGAGCCTGAGTGTTGAAGGCCAGGAGCCTGCTGTTGTAAATGTAATCAAGAAAAACAATTAATAAAATATAAACACCACCATGTGCAGACCGATCATGATGAATGAGTGAAGGGGGACTAAGCATCCACAGAGTGGGCAGGGAATTAGGGGATGAAGGTGGGAAAAAGGGGCTAAGTGTTGAGCCTAGGGGCTAAGCCTAGGGGGCTTAAGCCTGGGAATAATATTTTAATAGTATTCCAAAAAGACATGTGCAGTTGTGTTTTATCCTAAGTGTTGGCAAGGGAGGACGTACAAGGGTGATGCGTGCTGGTGGAACGCATGCAGTTCCATGGGTGACAAGTGTCAACCTTGACACATGCGAATAAACGGCCAGGGTGAGCCGTGAGAAAGGTCCCTTTTCCTCCATTGGAACCTGAACTGTCCTGAGCGTGAACCGCGTGACCTCTGCAAGAGACCCTCGTGCAATTCTGCAATGGAAAAAAAAAGCCTGTGGTCATTTTCTGAAAAGCCCGAGTTCATCCTCCCTGTTCTGCACCAGAGAGTCTGTGTAATCCCCTGCGGAAATTGCTTCTCACGCAATTTTGAAAATCAAAACCGTGAGACCTTGCCGCCATTGCTGAGCTTGTTTGAGAAGTCTAAGTCTGTATTCCCGGTTGAATGTAGTGGTCATGCAGAGATGGATTGAGCATGAATTGTTGTCCAGTGCAGGTGGTAATTGAGCCTATGTGTGATCTCTCTCTAGGTGAGGGAGGTGGATGTTGTTGGAAGAGGTTTCTTCCAGAGAGTGTCCAACACCAGCTTCAGGCTCTGAGACTTCCTGATCCGGCCTGTTGCCGAGACCCAGAGAGGGAGGTTAGCACCAATGGGATGTGCTTGTGAAGGTGTATACTCCCGGGTGGAACATGCATGTGGGGAATGAGAGTCTGGTAGTAGTGGGCATAAGATGGCATCCTAGGAAGAATCCTTCCAGATTCTAAGTGTTGTTTTCCTTGTAACCTCAACCTAGCTAGGATTCCTTGCCTTGGGGTGGAGCTTAGTCCCAGCTCGGGGGTGATCCACTGCTGAGCTGATGAGAAGTGTGGTCTAAGGATGGGAGGTTCGTGGAAGGCTTGCACTTGGTTGGTGGAATCTACCATTGATAAAGATAAGTATCTGTTTATGTTTTACTCATAGATTGCATGACTCTATTGCTTATGTTATCATGATTTCCGCTGTGTATATGATTTAGTATGAAATGCTATGGTTTGTAAATTATAGCAGTGAATAATATGTGTACTCTGAGCTT
>JASDQU010011900.1:105927-126662 GCA_032191745.1 Picea mariana
TGTGCTATGTCCTTCCATATTCTTCCGTCTCATCTCCTCCGACAACAAGGACGAGACCACTTCTTCAAACTTCAAAGAAGTTGTATTACTACCTATGGCCATAACCAGACTATCCCACGAGTCTGGTAAATAACACAACAAACTGATACATTTATCTTCATCTGAAATTTTAATATCAACAGATACTAACTGACTTACCACAGTATTGAAGGCATTCAAATTCTCTGCCACTGAGTCTCCATCTCTCATCCTCAAGTTATATAGCTTCTTTCTCAAGAATAGTTTATTTACCAAGGACTTAGATTGATACAACTTCCCCAACTTTTCCCATAAATCCTTGGCTGTAGCTTCCTCTGACACATTCAGTAATATTGAATCGGAGAGACACAGTCGAATTGTGCTCTTTGCCTTCCGATCCGTCTTTTTCTAGTCATCTGCAGAAGTTCCTGTAGGTGCAGTACCTGGATCTACCGCGATCCACTGATCTTTGTCCACCAAAAGATCTTCCATCTTGAGCTTCCACAGCTCAAATATTTTCCCATTAAACTTCTCGATCTCCATCTTCGAATTGCTTGCCATTTCTTTTCACCTGAAAAACAATACCGCAGATCTCCCACTGTAACAAGGCTTATCACAGTCCCGAGCTAAACCCTTGACGACAAAGGCGTCCCCCTGNTCACCTGGAAACCCAAACCAGGAAAACCAACATATATTATATTCATACATTGTGTTACATTGTTTACAATACAATATACATATAGGAGCCAGCGACATCCAAAACCCTAACCCAATGACCTGGATTAGTCCAAAACCCTAAATCCTTAACCAGAAATAGAAAACCATTGGCAAAAAACCATGTGTCGAAAAACCTAAATATCATGTGGTCCCGGTGTGAAATTTTTTTTCGGGGGCACTGCCCCGAACCCCCGCACAGGGGGCTCCGCCCCCCTGCACCCCCCCTCTAACCCCCCTGCGCGCCCAACGCAAACACTTAAACAATACTACTCATGCAAAGAATATAACACATACCCAACATATCACAACGCGCGCAGATGAGCATAAACACCAACTCCAGTCATATTACAAGCTGACAAAAGATGACTTGGAGGAGATTACCAAGGAATGGTCGACAGACCTCCTTGTTGCAACAAATCCCCACAGAGATGTTCGACGTAGATAGCCCTGAAGCTATGATGGATACACCAAGACCGCACAAGACTAAGAAGGATGTGGAAGTTCAAGATATCCACAACACATGCACGAAGACTGCTTTGCTCTCACCTGCGAAGGGAGGTGATGACGAAGAACTAGGGGGCACAGAAGTTGAGCAGAACAAAGGCGAGGTTACTCCACATAGATATGAGGAAGATCCCTCCAAGAAAAGGAAGATTACCACACCAAATCCCTCATCCTGAAAGAAAGCTAAGGCTATCCGGACCACGCTTAAAACTACCCTTACCTCGGATGATTTCGACTTCTTAATTGCCGCACTGAATGATGTTTCACTAGAGATCGTAGAAAAGCAAGAAGCAAAGCAGGAGGAGCTATTCCGCTGGATCATGGGCGAACTCAAAGAAGTGCAGCAGGTACTCCGGTCCAGCCAAGCAATTTGTACGACGCCCTTAACAATGTAAATACCAAGAATAGGCGATGAGCCCACTCAATTACACCAGATCATCGAGAAAGTTGAAGCTCGCCTTCGACGAGCTTAAGAAGAAATAACGTAAGCCACCCAGGCTTTGGCACAAGAACAGAGTGCACATGGAGAACAACGGAGGAAGGCAGAACAGGAGCAACTTGCCTTACAAGCGAAGTGGGAGGAGGAAAAAACACATTTATAGTAGAGCAAGGACCAATTGCTAGCAGAGTAACTTGAAGTACAGGAAAGAGTTCACAAAGCACTGCGCTCTATGATGATCATAGAAGTAAAGATGGAAGATCGTCTCCCACAACAGGTGACCCAATAGGAAGAAGTAATCCAACAACTTCAACAACGCATCACGGATCTGGAGCTCTGCACTGTGCCTGAGACACCCTAAGAGATAAGAGATCTAAGAGAGGCCACTGCTCGAAGCGCAGTTGGTTGATTAAAAACCTTGGCTTTGGAATGTAGGCAGCTAAGCACTAGAAGTGTCCAGACTTATGAAACCCTCGCAGAGAATCCAGAATTGCAGACATTGGAGGCAAAACTCCAGGAATCAAAGCAACATGCAGATGTTCTACAAGCGTAGTTGAAGTCTGTGACCCTAGTCAAAATAATGAAGAGGTTCGCAGAACAACGCATAGCCCAACAACAAGTACACACAGTGCAAAGTAAAGTAATGGAAGTCTCTCAATGACTGCAACCACTCCAAGAGAAGGCATGCCAACTATTCACCGAACTTGAAAGCCAGGGAGTTGAACTTGAACAGGGTGTCATCATTGCAGAACAACGCCTGGAAGGAATGCTCAATGACACAGTATTGATTCAAACCAGGTACAAGGTATCCAAACCTTGTCACTCCCTAGATCCAAGAAAGAAGTTCAGTCTTTTTTGGGGAAAATCAATTTTCTGAGAAGGTTTGTTTCTAATTTTGCTGAATTGGTTAAATACATTACAACCATGCTCAGGAAGGGGAATGAAGTGAAATGGGTTGCTGAGTCCAGATATTCTTTCAACCAAATCAAGAGGGTGTTGAATGAAGCACCTGTGCTCATCAACTCAAACTACTCCAAGGATGTTCTCATTTTTTCCTTTGCTTCATCTGACACAGTAGCAACAATTTTATTACAAAAGAATGTCGAAGGGTTAGAGCAACCCATTGCCTTTTTCAGTAGGGCATTGAGAGATGCTAAACTAAAATATGACATCATGGAAAAACAGGCCTATGCTTTGGTAAAATCCCTCAAGGCTTTCAGGGTCTATGTTCTACATTCAAGATTCATTGCATATGTCCCTTCAGCTTATGTGAAGGAGATTCTCATTCATCTTGACATAGACGAAAGAAGGAGCAAGTGTATTTCCAAAATCCTTGAATTTGATCTTGAAATAAATCCCACCAAATTGGTTAAAGGCCAAGGTTTAGCTAGGCTTTTGGCTGAATCTAATTGCAAATCTTTGGGGGTTAATTTCATCAACACTTGCTCAGAAAATTAGCAAGCTGAGATGTCTGATAAAGGTTCTCAAGTTAGCCCCCCATTGACATAATGTACTTGGTACAAGGACATTATATTTTTTCCACAAAAGCTATGTCCTCCTCATGGTATGGACAAGAACAAGGTAAGGGATTTAAAGCTCAAATCAATTAAACATTGTCTTATTGATCAAGTCTTGTATTGGAAAGATCCTCTGGGAGTGATTTTGAGATGTTTAGACCCACAAGAGGCCCAAAAGATTATGTTTGATTTTCATGATAGTTTATGTGGGGGACATCACTTCTGGAGAACCACATCCTATAAGATTCTCAGGGATGGATATTTCTGGCCTAGTATATTCACCGATGTTTGTGCAAAGATCAGGGCTTCTGTTAAGTGTCAAAAATTCTCTAGAAATCATCAACTCAAGTCTTTACCATTGAAGATTGTGGTAGCTTCAAGACCTTTTTAGCAGTGGGGCCTAGATTTTATTGGGGAAATTCATCCTGCTTCAAGGGGTCAACATAGGTGGATCTTGACTGCCATGGATTACCTTACCAAGTGGATAGAAGCCATCCCCACAAGGAATTCTTCCCACAAGGTAATCATTGGTTTTCTTGAGGATATTATGGCTAGATTTGGTTGTCCGAACATGATTTTCATTGATAATTCTGCATCTTTCAAGGCTGAACCATTGATTTAGTTTTGTGAGCAGTTCGGAATTGCATTGATTCACTCTACTACTTACTACCCCCAAGGGAATGGACTGGCAGAATCCTGTAAAAAGATCCTTATAAAAATAATCAAAATATTGTTAGAGGACAACAAGAAAGCATGGGATTCAAAGCTCAAATTTGCTTTGTGGGCTGATAGAGTGACAATGAAGAGGTCTCTTAGTGTCTCTCCTTTTCAGCGTGTGTATGGAGTTGAGTCCATTTTTCCTTCCCATCTTTCCTTGCCCGTGGAAAAATTATTCCAAGACTACCAAGGGGAACCTGATGATATGATCAGAAGGATACAACAACTGGTAGAATTGGAACAGACTAGAGAACAATTACTAGACAAAGCACATGACCATCAACATAAGATCAAGCAAGCCTTCAACATGAAGGTAAGTAAAAAAGATTTCCAGCCGGGAGATCTAGTAGTCAAATGGGATGCGCCCAAGTAGGACAAAGGAAAGCACGGTAAAATTGAAGTCTTGTGGATTGGGCCATTCAAAATCTCTGAAGTGTTTTCAAATAATACTTATAGGTTGCAGAATTTGGAGGATGCTGACATTTTTGGTGGCCCTGTAAACGAGCATTTTTTGAATATTTTCTTTGTTTGAGCCACGAGTGGATTTCACACCATTGTAAATATCATTCTTCTTTTTGTTTTAATAGCTGACTCCATAACCCAATGGCAAGGCACTGAAGCTACTAGAGTTCTTAGAACTTTGTAGGGAGGTCTCTATCCCCCATGGAGCCTATGTTAGCACAAGCTGTTGATAAATGGTTTTGTTTCCTTAGGAAATAAACCCTTGGTGGAGAAATGAGGGAAAGGGGTTATTTCATGACCCACTTTATGCTTTTACCCTAAGTTCTTGGGCGATTTGATGCTTTGGCGTGTTGCGGCTAAAGGGCATGCTCAGATCTACGACTAAGTGAGGTGCGCTCAGATCTACGGTCCACATCCAATATTAGATCCCCCAACCTTTCTACCTTTAATGAGGGGGGGTCCGAGTTGGTGGTTTTCTAGCATTGTCCCCCCACTATCGTGTTGCCTCCACAACAACTTGGACCCCCCCCGTGCTTTATCGCTTATCGCCTACCCCCCCTCCGAGCTAACCACCAGAATTCTTTCCCATACTGCCCGCGCTCCCGTTGACATCCATCCTGCACTCGCCCGGCATCTGTCTTCCACTTGCACTCCATGTCATCTCCACCACCATTTTTCGTTTCCCCCTGTCACCTCCACTACTTATGACATCGCTGTACCAACCCATCCTTCCCCTTCACTACATCACCCTCACACCTTTACACCTCATCTCCTGCATGCTAACACTCACGCATTCCCAGTCACCACCAACCACAACCTCCCATATGGCCACCATTCACTCATTGTCGCCTGCAATTTTTCACCAAGCACCTCGCCAACTCATCATCATTATCGTCCGCCTCCGCCTGCCAGTGTTCCTTACAAAATCAAAACAAGATATAGGTGTCGAGTTGACTCAGGCCTGTCCTGATCCTGATGCAGGTAGTTAATGAAAGTGAGGGAGGTGGTTGAAGTATAGTCTCCCCCCATAAATGGAAAGCTAGAAAGGACTGGCAGATCTGAGCTTGCATTCGACAGAAAGCTACATGCACAGTCTGACAGAGAAGGTCTAGATGAAAGAGCTCGCGTCTGACAGAAGACTGCATGCACAGTCTGCAAAGAAATCACATACGTAAATCCTTGAATGCATGACTCGATCACTCCTCTGGTGGTCGTAGTTAGTCCAAGTATAAACATGTATTTTTGATATTTTGTTAAGGTCGATGGTTCAGCAAGGCTCCCGCATTGTAATGTTTTGATGAAACACACTGGTTCTCTGGTTATGTATAGGATTTGAGACTTCTTGTTTAATATAAGTCGGCTTCTTTTCACTTCTCTGTAAATAGTTGTGCTAAGACACTCGAGCATGGAGGATCCAACCGAGGGTCGTTATGCTGTTTTAATGAAGGTTTGATTGTAGCGGTATCGTGACCAGTTTTAGTCAGTTTTCTTCTTCATCTTATTTTCCTCTGATATTGAAGTGTCCATGATTGAAGGATTCACATGGATTGTTATAGCTGTATTGTGATGGATGTTTGATTACAGTGATGTTATGGTGTTATTCAGTTTCCTGAAACTTTGAATCTAGAAGGATCTTGTGTTTGAAGTTTTTCCTCCTTAGGCTGCTTGAATACCTGATGTCCATAGTAGACCTCTACATTTTCTTCACCAAAGTCTTCCTTCTACTCACCTTTACTACAACTTGCTGACTGAAGTTGATCAAGACCTCAATTTCTTGTGCGTGCTAGTCCAGTTTTTTGAGTTAAAACGATATTGTCTTGAGTTTGATCCATTTGACCTTTTTAAACTCAAAATCATAGTGACATATAAACTGATGGGTACTGGGCTTACCTTCAATGCAATTTGAAGGCGACTCTTAGTGCTAACAGGTTAGGTTTTCGCTCACTAGTGGAGAGTGTAAGTGATATAGTAATATGACAATGTGTATGTTGTAGAGAAGTTAGAGCTCCAGTTTTATTTTGTATTAGTTATGGGTATGTCCAGATATATTATGTGTAAAAACCCAAGAGAGAATGTAGATCTAAAGCGCCTAACATGTCCTTTTTTTTACTATTAATGCATATTGAGCAGGCTTTGGCCTATGTGTATGAAAATATATTTGAAATCCTTTGAGCTTAATGAATAAAATATGAAGCACATTTATCTCTGCATCTGATGAGTTATGACATGACTACATGCTTGTTTTAGATTATTCTATGTAGTAGCTTGTGGTAGTTATGAATGAATAAATGACTAGTTGACAAAGGTTTCTTGCATGTTTTGTTTCTTCACACCCTACATAAGACCAATGGTATTTGTGATTCTCACGGCGTCTCGGGTGAGACCTTCTAAAGTCCTTGAAGATTGAATATGCCAATGCCTATGAAATTTTGTTAGTAAATTATGCCGATCAAACTCTGGGTTTGATACCCCCTAGTCAAGCCAAAAAATTGTTTTGTTGTTGAGGAGCTAAGGAGGCAAGATGAGTATAGGAGCGGAGAAAAGAAAGCAAGGGGCGAGTAACAAGTATTCAGGACCAACATGAAAAGGAAAGAAACCACACCATAAGGGTGTGTGAGAGAAAATTATGTGCTAGAGAGAATCATAGAAGAAGAGAGGCCATCAAAGAGATGTGGAATTAAAATTAAGGTATCAAGAGAGGATACCATAAGTAGTGGGAGTAAGTTCGAAGAAGATGAAGTCACATCCCCTTGGCCAGTAAGAGATGTAGTCACATCAGAGGAAATTGGGGCCCATAAAAATAGCACCAACACAACAAAATATACCAATGGAGCCCTCTAAGAATGGGAAGAGGCCTTAGAACTTATGGGAATAATTGTGTGAATAGAGATAGGGATCTCTTTTGGATCCCTCATCGAAGAAGATGAAAGAATATGATGGAACCCTCTCTTTGAATCACCCCCCTTGTGCATTTTTCATCAAGAAGAAATAACAAAAGAATGTGCAAAGGTAAGAGAAGCAGAAAAAGAGAGATAAGTAGAGACGAGTGAAGGAGAAGTTGAAGTTAGTGACACTTTGCAAGGAAGAGCATCAATATTAGCAATTGTGACACCCCAACTAAATCCACAGATTGTAAATATATTGTATATGTGATACTTAGGCTAGTGAGCCGGTATGTTTGGGTTAGAGTGCCTGTAAATATGATCAAAATCTAGAGAGCTTGTATTATAAAGTGTACATATGCACTAATTAATAAAATAACAACACAATTGTGGACCAAGGGACAAAAATAGTATGAGGGGATAAGACTCCACGAGTGGGAAAGAGGGCTAAGGGTTAGTAAAGAGAGCTTAAGCCAAGGAGGCTAAGAAAATATAGTATAATAATTCCCTAATCCTTTATATTATTATATTATATTAATATAAGATTTTATATTATTATATTATATAATATAATATAAAAAAGGAACATACTTATTTAAAAAGGGGGAATTTGGTTTAATTATCCATTCTATTTATTCACTCCATTCTTACGATGCTGACTACAAGAGTTGCTCTGGGGAAGACGATGATCAGAGACTACAATTTTTTCCCTATGGATCCTAGGTGGATCTGGGTGTGTGTACACTTCTCCTTGGGTTTCCTTGGAGAAGGCTAGAGTCCTAGAGGGAGAAGTGTGGGGATAGGTTTTCCGATGTGAGGCTTGGAGGGTACCTAGAGACCTCTGAGGGTAGCTGGAACTCCTGGAGCCACAATGATATGAGACTTCCTGGTCGACCTATACTGGAGCCTTGGAAGGGTAGTGTTGCAGCCCGAGGGATTGTAGTGCAGAGAGGGGGGCACACTACCTTGGGTTGTGCAGTCTAATGGGGAATGGGATACTTTTGGTTGGAGTGATATTGAGGTTTGGTACCTTGGCCTAGACCATATTGGTGTTGATTGTGGACCATGGTTGGCATAGGAAGCCTTTGTCCTGGTGGAGTCAGATACCTAGCTCGAGGCTTATCCACTACTGAGAGTTTATGAGTAGCGAGAACTATGGCTGGGTGGAACGTCGTAGGTATGTAGCCAATCGATGGATTTTTAAGAGATAAGTACTATGTTATTGTGTTTATGTTAAATGCTATGTTGTATGGTTTATACTATGTATTATATAGTGATTTTTATATGGATTTGTATGTTATCTAGCATGTTTTGATGTAAATGTGGAAGTTATGGTGAATATTAGAGGGAAATTGGTGAAATTTCCCCGTGCCTTTCCATCCCAGTAGACACCGACATGGATGAATACACTACAAAGTGGTATTAGAGCTCTGGTTTCAACACTTGACTTGCTTGGGCTACAAACATAGTGAAAAAGTTAAATTTGTAGAGTATGCCTGCAAACTATTTGACAAAATATCCCAACCAGATGTAGTTCCCTAGATTTCTATAATTTTAGGTCTAATTTCTCTTGGAATGGATGAAGGGTGTGATGTGTTTGAAAATACGCCTGAATGAGATACAATTGCATGGATTGCAATGATTTTGGGATATACCCATAATGGTGATGTTCTAGAAATGTTAAAATTTTTAGCCAAGTGGGAATTTGAATTGACATACATTCACTCGTTGATCCAGGTGGATATTGGTGGCCACCCACCTTTTCCAACTGGCTCCAAACAATTTTCTGGCAATTTTGGTAATTTACTATTTTTGGCAGTTTTTCGGGTCTTGAACTTTGGGAGTCGTTTTGAGGCCCTAAATGACGTTTTTTCGGATATGTTCCAATTGGAAAATTTCATCATGATATTTTCATCAATGGTTGTAGTCATCATATATATCTTTCCAATGGGCTATCATACGCCTAAAACGGAGATCGTATGCAAAAGTTACGACCCCAGGAAGTTGATGTACCAACTTACCCAAACGGGGCCCACATGAATTTTGGCGCTTCATCTCCCAGGGTTAGGTTTTTGGATGTCTAGGGTTTTTGACATTCCTGTTTATTGTAAAAAGGCCTTCAGAGTCTCATTGTAACTATCTTCTTGCGAATGTGAGTAGCCATCACATCTTTTCTCAGAGATAAGCTACCACCATTCTAGTGAGTCTTTCACTTTGCATTTTTACAGTCTTTGTACATTTATTTCATTAATAGAAATCGTGTATTACTGTATCTCTGTGTTTATGGTTGCATCTCTGATACATTTCTGTTATATTATTGGATATCCATGATATCTCTGTGCATTTATTTATTATATCTCCGCTCTCATTTCGTGTCGAAAATAACCCGGATCAATGGTATCAGAGCAGGCTGCTCTTGATCATTTTCAGTGCATGTCCCCAACGAGGTCCGAGTATAACAAGTTGGGTCTCGAGCTTGTCTCTCTTGAAAACAATCCCTCTCTCATGCCCAAGAAACCCTCCATGGTGGAAGAAAATAAAAACGACGGAGAAGATGATCCTATGAATCTGTTGCTTGAGCAAGCTCTCACATGACAGAGGGATGAAATGATGGAGAATTTTTCCCACATCCTACAACCACTTTGGAAGCACCTCTTCTTTCAAGGTACATGTTAATTTTGATATTCCCATATTTGAAGGTCAGATAGATGTGGATGCCCTAGACAAATGGTTAAATTTGTTAGAAGGTTATTTCTCTGTTCATAATTTTCCCAACAGGGAAAAGATCACATTCACACTCCTTAAATCTCTCCCCCATGTCAAACATTGGTGGGAAACGTACTGGGAGCAAAGCTCCATAGAGGATTCTGGAACACATGGGACTGAGCCCACTTGGGATTTTTTTGTGGATGCGGTAAAGGAACAATATTACCCTTTTGGCAACTATGAGGACGAGTACATGAGATGGACCACACTGCGTCCAGAGAGGGGCCAAGAAGTTCTGGAGTTCACCAATACCTTCCATACCTTGCACACCAAGCTGGGTATCAAAGACTTCGAACGAAATTTGGTTCTAAAATACCGTGGGGCTCTACACAGATGTAACAACCCTATTTCCCCCAGCTTGTAATTAATCATAAAATAGGATTTACCATGCTAAGGCATGTGGACGGTGTAAATGTATTATTGTTTGAGTTGCCAATAAATTACCGTGGGGGTGAATCCTTGAAAGTACTGGCCATGATATCACTAGATGAAAGAATGTGAAAACTATAAGGGAGGGTCATTATATCAAGTAACCCCAAAATTCCCTTGATGAGGATAATAAACCTCCTTCGGATCCCAAGGAGAGAAATTAGTTAATGAAGAAAGGACCAGTGGTTGAATTATCAACCACTCCCATGAATGGAAGCATGGCCAAAACTGCAGAATGTCATCCCGAAGTATCATTGGTTATGACATGCCAAGCTGACTGAAGTTCCCTTCTGACAGAAGGAACATAATGGGTCAAGAACCATCCTGGAAGAATGATATACAAATGGATAAGGAGAATGCGTGGAGATCTCCAGTGAATAATGAAGAGAAGGCCACGAGCTTGATGCTGAGTGAGCATCTGATAAACCTCACCGAGGCCATAACAGAGAAGAAAATCTATGAAAGTTTGTAGAGAACAAAACCCGAGTAGAAGCTGAAACAGAGAAAGATTCCTTGAGAATTGAAAGAATTCCCTGGTTATATCATGGCTTGGCACGGGGGTGGAGAGAGTGCTAAGAATGAATGCCTCTGAGCATATGGTCGGGTGGAAGGATGAACACCCACAATCAGTTAGTTGGCTACCACCTGTAATAGATAAGTAATCACATATCTTGTGTATTTAAGTGGTACTGTGAATTAAATTTGGATATCCTATGAATGTTGCAAGGATAGATATGTTTGCTTAATGATTTATACTGCATCCCATTTTGGTGTCTACTTGATTGTATAATTAGGCAAGTACAAAATTATATGGATGGAATATGTTTTATACTCGTAAATTCTTGCGTCTTGTGGGGGGGCTTAAGCTAGAGCCACGAATTGTGAGTTCGTCGACCTTGGACATAGTTTCATGTACGCATGTCGACCCTCCTAGTTGTTCTGAGTCCCTTGGAGGACAAAGTATTTTAAAGCTCAGGAGATATAGTGAATGTATGCAAAAGCTCTCTGTGAGGCAAACAGAGACCAATAACCACTTAAGTTCTAGAGTTGAGGAATGAATGTAAGGGGTGTGCGGAAGGATTCTTCCAAGTGTTACGTTCTAGAGAAAGAGCGCAAAGCCCTTAAGCCTTTCAGAGCTAACAAATCTCAGGAAAAGTAGCGATATTGAAGTATCGAAAGGAAAGGCTCCTTTGTTTAGATGACGAATGAACGAGAAACTATTCGGAAAGAGCCAAGGTCCGTTGTGACTGTTGGATACAGAAAGGAGTGTGGGAATTAACCCCTTGAGTCCTCCGGACTTTGTGAGTTTGACGAACTGTGAGTTCGTCGTAAGGGAAGTAAAAATCCCCGACGTCTTGAAATTACGAAGTTAATCTAGACCGTGGATCTCTGATCCATCGGGATCCTTCTCGATCGTCCAATCTATGAGATTCAGAGTCCACGCTTTGGGAGGTTCGCGTGTTGGAGTGACCAAAACCCCGAAGGTGAAGTTACAAAGCACTTAGGAGACATTCACAAAGTTACCGAACACTCTGCAGCTCAGTAAGGAGTGCTTGAGCGAAAGTTTCCAGGAGGGAACAAACATCCCTTTGAGGAATATAAGGGACAAAGACCTTCGAGGTCTGAGCAGTTGAAGATTAGAAGAGATAGTGCTAAGAGGGAACAAGAGTAGGACTTATTCCAAGTCCTAAAGCTCAGAAGAGATAAGCACTTTTCAGAAGTGCAGATGAGGTCCAAGAGACGGATTCATAGGAGGAACAAAGGCTGAGGCCTTTGAATACTTAGAAAATCCTCTAAGCTAGAGGAAGTCGAAAGCTCAGGAGGAGGAGTGACAACAACTGTCAGATTAGTTGTGGAGAGGATCCTGGACCATTAGATCAACGTCCAGTGAACAAAGGAAGCACTTAGGAGAGGAACGGATCCCATCTGTTGGATCTCAGCACGAAGGACTAGTAACCATTGGATCTGGAAGTAAATGCATGAGACTTAACCCCTGTGTGCATAGGAGAATGGAATTGTCAAAGTCTCGAAGTCCCAAAGTAAATTGGGACCGTCCATCATAAAGAAGGACATATGGTGTAAGATCCACAACTCTGGAGGATTATTGACAAGGAGGACAAATAGACGAAGTAAACGTCAACTGTCAGATCGTCCGAAGTATATCTGAATCATCATATCTAGAGGACAGGTGGCATGAATCTATGGATTTCGAGTGAAGAACTGAAGTAAACGTCGACCATCGGATCATCCAAAGTAAACGTCGACCATCGAATCATCTGAAGTAAACCTCAAGTGTCGGATTTCCAAAGTGAATCTGAGCTGTCAGATTAGCAGATTTGGGAAATCCATTCGAGAGTTCCTCAGTTGAGATTTGAGATTCGCGAAGTCCGAAGTCCCGAAAATTTGAAGCAAATCCTAATCGTCCGATCAGCCGAAGTGAAGCTGAGTCATCAGATCGTTCGAAGTGAATATCAAGTGTCGGATCACCTGAAGTGGATCTGAGCCATCAGATCTAAGGGAGACATGGAAAAAATATGAGAACTCCAGATAAATATTCGAAGTAATTTGTAGCCGTCTGATCTAAGGGAGACGTGAAGCAAATCTGTGGAATCCGGGTAAAGACCCGAAGTAATCCTCGATCGTCAGATCAAGAGGACACACATCAGTGGATTATAGCCTCCAGATAAAATCCATTGGGAAAAAGGGTGAAGTTTGAGATTTGAGATCTCAGAAGTCCGAAACCCGAAGGAGATCTCGACTGTTGATTGAGAAGAGGGCCACAAGACCATTGATCCAGTTGAAAAGTCAACCACCCGAAGTAAAGGTAGGGTTGTTCATTAGGAGGACAGGTGTCCATAGATCATCAATTTGGAATATTGAAGTACGAAAGATAGCAGGGTTTTGAGAGTTGAAACTCCCGAAACCCGAAATCATGAAAGATATCTCGTCCGTTGATTTTTGCAAGAGGTCAGATCTAATCCGTGGGTCTGAAAGGGATAGATCTGAACTACCAGTTTTTGAAGTGCTGTCAATATCAGAAGATCGACGATCCCATGGCATTGTGGGCACAGGAGTCGCACAAACGTTAAAATGTTGAGGGCGGGCCACAATTCAAACCATGGATTTGAAAAGAGGACACGTGGAGGCTTAAGAAGAATTGCGGGCCGAAAAGCAGTTTGATTCAAACCGCCTTTGGCTGCATTCGCAATCATGTGGTCGCATAAGGTCATCACCCAAGGTCACATCAAGACGGGGCTTATCCAGAAAAGGAGCTAACACACAGTACTCTGAGATTTCGCAGGGGAGTGAAAGGGAAGGTTGCGGGTGCCCTTAAACCTGCACCAAGAGGCCGAAAGATTCCGCTCATGTACAAGTTGCATAAGTAGGTATTGTTATTTGCATTTACTCTTTGAAGAGAAGGACTGCAGATTGAACCTATGATTTTGGGAATTCTTGTTGAATTTCAATAAAAGAATTTCTTTAGCCCTTTGTCAAAGTGATAAATAATCTTACCAGAGTAGGGATATGCTAATTAACATTTATAATAAGACTTGAATGTGGATAGTTGAAGGTGTCAAGGTTCTGTCAAGAGTAGCTGAAGCCCAAAGGATGGATGACCTGGTGTTCGTAACATTGCTTCTAAGCATTGGCAGTTGGAACTTCAGGCACTGATGATGGTGGATTATATAATGGTTAATACCTTTGTGGGCTTAAAAGAATCTCATAGGAATAGGTAGGATCCTTGGCAGTTATAGTTACTGCTTTATATTAAAATTAGAGTTTGTAACTCCTTATGACCAGAGAAAAGTGAGATGGGTAAAACCCTATGGATGTTGAGGCAAGAAGGTTTTCTTGCTAGACATTGTTGCATAAAGAGGAAAGTGACCCTGGTTGGTTATTTCCTTGAGAAAAGGCAACATCAATACAAGATATGACTGTGAGATTAGTCCTGTAAGTGACTTAAATCTCAAACTAAAAGACTCTAATGATTAAATTAAACTATCAAGTGAATGCACGAGGTAAAAAGGTGCAAGAGATGCACCTACTTATACACGAATGTGTATACATGATCATAGGGATGATTGGAAGATCCTTGGGAAAAGGATATAGAAGCCTGATATGTCCATGCGTGTGAATGACATGGAAAAGGTGAAAGCAATAAGCTAGCAGGATGAATACTTATCCGTGTTTAATTATGCTTGAGTGCATAGGTTTAATGCATTGTGGAGCTTCCTAATATGAAGCCCGATATTAATACCGGTTAGGTATGAATGATATTAAATGTGCAAGTGATGCACATGTATGATGAAAGAATATAGTTATAGATACAATATGGTTGCCCTGATGAGTGAAATATAAAGAAAGAATTTCTCTTTTCTAGAATAAATGAATACTATGGATGCATGGCTGACTCCATTCCGAAGAGTCATGAAAGTTCGGTTCCAAATAACAGCTTGAGGGGGAATGTATTCCCTTTCCTCGGGAAATACTAATATAATTAGATAAAAAGGGTAAATGAGCAAAGATGCTATGTTGTCATAATAAGAGACAAATGATTATTCCTTTGAGAATCACATGAGAAGGATTGTGAACAATCCTTAGTTGACTGATCTTAAAGGTAGAGATGTAGGTGGGTTGTGAAACATACCTATGACTGCTATAGGCAAGTTTAGGATTATGAATATGGTTAAGTACATCATGGATGTAAGTTAACAAAACTAGAATATGTATGGATACATAATTTGGGTACATGACAAAGATGCATGCTTATATTCCTTATGGGATATTTGGTAAATTGATGAAGCTAACTCAAGGTTGAGGCCATCACAAATAGTGATGGATATGCAATAAAGAAGTTGCATGCTGAAGGAGTTTCCTATGGAGGAACTGTATGAAGACTCTGTCAGAAAAAAAAAGTCACAACCTTAATGATTGCTGAGAATTAAGCAGTGAGCCACAAGCTTATATATATATATATATATATATATATATATATATATACCAGAATCTTGGATTACATTTTGAAAAACATCATGTATGAATAGAAGACTAATAAATGAGTAATGACCNATATATATATATATATATATATATATATATATATATATATATATATATATACCAGAATCTTGGATTACATTTTGAAAAACATCATGTATGAATAGAAGACTAATAAATGAGTAATGACCATTCTGGTAACCGAATGGTAATGTGCAAGATGCACAGGTTCATGATCCATTATGAACAAAATTTTGCT
The DNA here is from genome assembly GCA_032191745.1 of Picea mariana. Classification (NCBI taxonomy): domain Eukaryota; kingdom Viridiplantae; phylum Streptophyta; class Pinopsida; order Pinales; family Pinaceae; genus Picea; species Picea mariana. The sequence goes on from JASDQU010011900.1 coordinate 121,636, forward strand.
ATTAAAGCATGCTGCTATATTCCAAAAAAGGTTAGGGCGAGGCCTAACCAAGGCTGCTCAAGGAAAAGAGTAGGAAGATCCCAACAGGGAGTAAATTGCAAAAGCAGAGAAAAGACAGTGATGCCTTAGAAATAACTCAGCTGGGCTGAAAAGTCCCAGGCAATGTAGAAAGAATTTGAAGAAGGGGATAGCCCTAAATTCTTTTATGCTGTGTATTATGTTTTTCTCTGGGATGAGAAAGCTAGTACGCTAATGAAAGTAAATTTTTTGACACCATAGTGATGATGGTTGTATTACTGTAGAAACGATTGATAACTGTTGTGTTGCACTCATGAAAACATTAAGGATAATGTGATGATGTGCATACAGATATGCTAGGACATGTTTGCAAATGTTTTATTAATTTAAATGCTATGGTACTTGCATTTTTAATTTACATGACGACTAATGTTTTTATGATGTATGCCATGTGTAGAAAGAAATAGATTGGAACTGTTGAGAAAGGCAGTTGCCAATAATGAACAACCTCAATCAAAGTATGACTATGAGAAGGTTCTTGTTGAAAGATTGTTGAAGGGAATTAAAGAGTCCCCATGGAGCACCACTGATGGGGTAATATCAGAAGGGGTGCTAGCAACTAGAACTGGTATAAAAATGTTCATGCCTATGTGGCACAAGGTATGAAGATATTGGGTAAGAATCCCTTCTGAAATGTTTTACGGTCTTAATGTTATGTATGAAACGTTGAAAGGAAGTTGTATGCATTGGATACCCAAGTAGGGTATGATTTAGGAAGGAGAACCTGAATGATGGAGGTGTGAAAATCTAGTAGTAAAGACTGATTGTAATCCTCAGAAGAATTCATGAACTGAAATGTCAAGAATACATGGACCAATCAAGGAACGATTGGAAAAAAAAGTGCTCATAGATAGCATGTTGCATGGAATTGCTTCCAGGATATGCATGTTTGCATAAAGGATAGACAATGGATTTCCATTGAGGAAGGAGGACCTTCCAACATTTCTACTTACATTGTATAGTTGTTAGAGAAAACCAAATTGGGTGGCCATTAGTGTTGGCACCCTGGTTATTAATGAAGGAGGAATGCTTAAAGGCATTCATGTGAAACTTGTAGTTTCATATGTATTGAATTGGAATCGTGATTATCCTGTAGTCGAAAGCATAGTCCTGCTGCAACAATGAATGGGAATGAATAAAACATATGGTGAAAAGCTTGGCTAAGCTCCAACGCACCATGACAAAGTACTTGTCGTAAAGTGTGGGAAACTTAAAATCAATGCAAAGGTGCATTGGGTATGAATGTGGCCATGAACGTTGGCACATTCATTAAGGTCAATTGATATTTGAATTACATTCTGAAAAAATTGGTAGGTTGAAATGATGCATAGGTAAGGGATGATGTATTCTTTTTGCTTTGTATCCTTAAAATAGATGTGATGAACTGTTAGTATGCATGGTTTTGAATATAGATATATATACATGGATGCATGAGATACTAACAGTTTGTTTGGCCGAGGAATGATGAAATTGCAGGAGGAAATGCGTCTTTGATATGGAAGTATTGTAAGCCCATAAGGAAGACCAATTTCCAACTGAGCCAAACTGCAAGGAATGGTATTTCCTTTTTGAGAAAGTGAATTTGATTGTTATTATGCACAATTCTGAAATTGTTTGTGATGACGTTATAAAGGTGCAATAAAAATGTATGTGCATGGAAAAACTAACAATTTGTTTGACTAATTGAAGTTGAAAGTGAAGGAAGCAAAGGGGTCTTGGATATGGCAGCGTTGTAAGCCCATAAGGAAGACCAATTGCCTGTTGAGCCAAACTGCTATGGGAAGGAAAGCCCCATATTTGTTTCCTGTGCGAAACAAATATGGAAACAAAATGTGGAATTTGGAAATCTGCAGGTGACCGAATTACAAGAAAATTTTGAATTTAAAATTTATAATGTTGTTCGACAACACAGGTATTCCAACATAGGACGAACACCTTCAGTAACCACTCACATAACCAGATCAAAGATCAACACACCAATGTTTTCACATGGTAAAACTCCTACGGGGAAACATCCGTGGCCCTAGCCAACGTGACCACTTGGAGCAGTTTATTAATGCAAAGAAAAAGATTACAGAGAGATTTTACAAGAGATTTTCTCACAATTGATCATTGACAAATGACCCTCCATGATCTTTAAATAGATATCATGGACCAATCAGGTGTTAAGCCACAGATCAATGGCTGTTAAGATCGAGGAGAGTATGAACCGTCAGATCACTCTATGTCGGGAACATATCATGATTGTCGGATTTCCTAACTACAAATTCATACTAATGCATACTAAAGAAACACACTAGAAAACACACTTTTACCTAACAACACAATAGACCAAGTAGATCTTACTAACTCCTAAGTGTCTAAATATCCTAACATCCCCCCTTAAGAACAACTTGGGATTGGATTGAATGATTTACAATAGTGACACAATAGGAGAAGGAAGGAGGCATTAGAGCCTATCCCCCCTTAATGACAATTTCCTGAACTCCTAACATAGATCGAAGTTTGGAAAACTTTGCTTCTGTAAGAGACTTTGTGAAAATGTTTGCAACTTGATCTTTTGTAGGGAAAAAGAGCACTTCAATAACTTGATCATGAATGAGCTTTCTGATGAAGTGAATGTGTAGCTTGATGTGTTTGCTACACTGATGTTGAACTAGGTCTTTGGTGAGCTTGATGGCACTCTGATTGTTACACCAAAGGCTGGTCAGATGTTGGTGCTGGAATCCAAACTCTGAAAGGATCTGTCGAAGCCACAGGGCTTCCTGACTTGCATTTACCACCACTCGGTACTCTACTTCTGCTGAAGAAAGTGCAATATATTGTTGTTTCTTACAGGCCCAAGTGACAGGTCTTGAACCAAGGCTGAAAACATAACCTGCAGTAGACTTCCGATCATCAGGGTCATCGGCCCAATATGAATCAGTTAAACCAATCAATAAAGGAGTCCCCCTTGAACTGTAATGTATCCTGAACTGAACTGTACCACGAACATAGGGAAGTATCCTTTTAGTTGCTTTCCAATGGATTTCATGGGGTGTTTGCATATATCGAGCAACAAGACTAACAACAAAGGAAANTCTGCTGAAGAAAGTGCAATATATTGTTGTTTCTTACAGGCCCAAGTGACAGGTCTTGAACCAAGGCTGAAAACATAACCTGCAGTAGACTTCCGATCATCAGGGTCATCGGCCCAATCTGAATCAGTGAAACCAATCAATAAAGGAGTCCCCCTTGAACTGTAATGTATCCTGAACTGAACTGTACCACGAACATAGGGAAGTATCCTTTTAGTTGCTTTCCAATGGATTTCATGGGGTGTTTGCATATATCGAGCAACAAGACTAACAACAAAGGAAAGATCAGGACGGGTATGAGTCAAGTATAAGAGGCTACCAACTAATTGACGGTACAGGGTGGCATCAACTTCAGGAGAAGTACAAGTGACAGAAAGCTTGACTCCAGACTGGAAGGGAGAATGGGTTGGTTTACAATCGTCCATGTGATAGTGACGAAGAAGGTCACAAGCATACTTAGACTGGGAAAGAAAAATTCCTTCATTGGTTTGCAAAACTTGGAGGCCAAGGAAATAGTGCAAAAGGCCTAAGTTTGTCATTTCAAAATTCTTCTTAAGGTAGGTTTTCACATGGTTTAAAAGTTTTGAGTCACTACCAGTAGGGATAAGGTCATCAACATAAAGGACAAGAATTATGAGATTGCTTCCTACTTTCTTGGTATAGACATTAGGATCAGAATGGCATCTAGAGAATCTAGTGGCAATAAGAAAGCTATCCATTTTGGCATACCAAGCTCGGGGAGCTTGCTTGAGACCATAAAGAGATTTCTTGAGGCGAAAAACAAGGCTAGAGTCATTCTGGACATAGCCAGGAGGTTGTTCCATGTAGATTTCTTCTTGCAAATCTTCTTGAAAGAAGGCAGATTTAACATCCATCTGATGGACCTCCCATTTATGTGAGGCAGCAAGGGCAAGAACAAGGTGGATGGAATTCATTTTTGCTACAGGGGAAAAGGTTTCATTATAGTCAATTCCTTCAACTTGGGAAAATCCTTTGGCAACTAACCTAGCCTTGTGTCTTTCAACACTTCCATCTGATGCATACTTAGTTCTGTAGACCCATTTTTATCTAACAATTTTTCTTCCTTTTGGAAGAGATACAAGATCCCAAGTATTGTTGGCCATTAAAGAGTGATACTCTTCATTCATTGTTGTATTCCAATCTGGATGACCTGAAGCTTTTGCAAATGTCTCTGGATCATGAGTTTCTGAAACTTGAGCCAAAAGAGAAGAGGCTCGCTGGAACTGTGAACGTGTCCGACTCTGATCTAAAGGATCATCGACAAGATCACTAGTTGCTTCTCATGTTGAACATACCCATCTAGGAAGTGGTGGAGCCGGTGCTGGTTCAGGTTCAAAGGACTCATCTGGAGGAGGGTGAGCAGGCGGAGGTGGATTTTCATCCTCACTGTCATCATCTGAAGAAGAAACCAGATCATAAGAAGGAACAAATGCCGAAGATGGATCGCAGGCCGAAGAAGGCACAATCACCGAATTAGGCTCGCAGGCCAAGAGATTTTCATCAAATTTAACATCTCTTCTAATAATAATTTCATTACAATGTGATTGAAGAAGTGTGTAACCTTTGACATCTTCAAAATAACCAAAAAATATACACTTCTCACTTTTAGGCTGCAATGCTTTCCTTTTCTCATTAGGAATGTGAGCCCATGTTATACTGCCAAATACATGGAAGTGACTTACATCTGGTTTAATTTTAGTCCAAGCTTCTTCCGGTGTTATATTTTTAAGAGCCTTTGTGGGAGTGTGATTTACTATGGAATTTTCACAGTTGATGGCTTCCACCCAATACTTTAGACTTAATCCCTTAGATTGGATCATACAATTAGCCATTTCTTTTAATGTGCGGTTC
>JASDQU010011902.1:6278-23036 GCA_032191745.1 Picea mariana
AAAGTGGTTTAAGAGATTTTAAAAGGTAAATAATAAAGTAAAGTAATGAGTGTATTATAATTCAAAGTGAATACAAAATAAATTATTTCAATAATAAATTTAATGGAGAAATTAGAAGTGAGATAACCCTAAAATAAGGAAAGTGGGGCCAAGTGACCTAGAAGATGTTTTTAAGGAAGCTACTTGGAGAGTATAAATAAGAGGCAATGCTCTCTCATTTTAATTACACTTAAGCATATTCAATATCTATAGGTGTTTGGGGTAACCAAGGATATATAAGTTGAAATTTTGAGGGAAGGTGAAGAAAATAAGGCTGAAATGCAAGGAAGGATAAATTCTTTTGATGGTGCTTTCTAAGGTATGTTATTTATAGGTCATCTCACCATTTTCGCTATAATGTTTTTTCTATAATGATTCAAACCATGAAATTTCTATGTCATTGATAAAACATATACAAGTATCTGTGGTAAAAGATTTAGCTTGTGGGTCATTGTATTTTTGGAGTTACACTACATGGAAAATAAGGTTTGTGGCTAGTCTTGAAACTAGTCAAAAACAGGTGTTTTGAGTAAAATTGTCAAACGTATTCATAACAGATCCAAATTTAGTGAAACAATTTGTGTTGGTTAGGGTACAATATTTAGTATGTTTTGTAACAGTTTCAGATCAATTAAACAAATATTCCATGCGTGGCACGCTCTACAAGGTCGCTCTCTAGAATAAGCCAGAATTCAGCAAGGTATGCCATTTTTGCTATAACGCCTTTTCTGAGAGGTTCCAAGTAGTGACACCTAGAGGAATTGCATAAAATACACTGAAGAAAATTGTGTATTAGTTTTAGATATTTATACATTACAGGTACAAAGTTATGATTACTTCAAGTTAGGGTTGTTGATTAATTCAAAACTAGGCATGTGAGACTAAAGAAAAGTTTGATGAAAATGCTAGTCTCTTGTTGTTGAAGTTAAGGAAGGTTTGAAGGAATGTGATCATATGCACTAGGTATATTATAGAGATACAAATCAAATTTGGATGATGAAATTAATGAGGGATTTTGTTTGAGGTACATGTTGAGTACATGGTTGAGACAAGTAGTTGATGAGTTGGCACATATATAAGGTGTATAGTTGATGATGTTAGTACATATTGATGAGTCATAGTTGATTATTAGTTGACACATGCTTGGTACATACTTGGTACATGGTTGGATGCACTTGTTTATGGTACAGGTTGATTACAAGTTATTTGGTACAGGTTGGTGCATGGTTGATGCACTCGTTTATGGTACAGGTTGATGCATGGTTCAGATTTATTGGTATAGGTTTACAGTAGTATATCTCACAGTGACAGGTTGAAATTGGTTCCATCATTCTACTTCTACTTCAAGGTGGCAGGATGGGGAAAATATAGGTGATTGTAGCCACCTTCTGATTGTAGCCGAAGAACATAGGGGGTTGTAGCCTCCTTCTGGTTGTAACCAGAGAATTGGGGAGTTGGTGCTTCCCTCAGGTTGTAGCCTGAGAAACTGTGGGGTTGAAGCCTCCTTCCAGTTTCATTTGGAAAACAAAGGAATTTGGTGCTTCCAATGAATTTAATTCTTCAAGACATATAAGAAAAAGCATTATGTGGTTTGCTCTCGATTTGGGTTTCCACGTAAAACACTAGTGTACTGTGTATGTGTATGTTTGTTCATTTGTTCATTGCTTATTTACTCTGCAGTTATTGGATGATAATGCTTCATTGATATAACACTTGGATTATATGGTTAAAAAGGATTAAATTTCTCTATTATTGATTCAACCCCCCTTTCAGTAATCCAATAGGAGCTTCACAAATGGTCTGAACCTATGCAAGGTTTTCGGTGTCATAGGAGGGAAAGACTCAATATCCTTCTTCAACTGTAGGTAGTAGGTGCGGAACATCGCATTGGAATTCCATTTCTTAGCCATGTTGCTTGAGTAACAGAGCATGGTGAACTTTACAGCTAAGTGTTCGGATGGCTCAATCTCAGGGAAGGTCACACCTTTCGTCATATCCCAAGCAATGAATGCTATGAGGATCAACAACCAACTAAAATGAAACTCATAGCCCTGATCCTGAGCTTCGCTGCAGTATTGTTCTAACTGGTTGACAAGGTAACTCACCCAGTTCATCTGTAGTCTTTCAATGCACTTTCCTACGAGGTTAACGACTAACCCTGTGACCTACGTAGGTCTGTTCTTCCTTACCATTTTACCAACGATCAATTGGCAAGCTAGGCACACTGCACCATTCTGAATGGAGGATAACTTGTAACCTCTCTTCCCCTTCTCCACATCACAACAGGTATCTTTAATCTTCTGCACCAGGGCATGATTTGTAGCCTTCCCTAGATAAATGTCTTGCGGGTCTAGTCCTTGCATGCTGAATCTGATGATTCGATGGATCAACACCGGATCTATAGTGATGCATCTGTCTAGCCATGGATAACTGCCATGGAAGCATGACATTAGGAGTTTAACTCATGTGTTAACCTCCTAGTACCTTCCAAAGTGGGGTATCTTCATTACGTTCATGATAGTGGACCTCATGATGTCCATAGTCCACGGTTGGGGGATGATATTCGACTTCTTCCCCTTTTTCTTGGTCAAATACTTATGTGATGTGAGCATTCCATGGTTCTTTCAGTCTCCCAAGTTGAAGTCACTGATATTCAACGTCATGATCTATCCTAACTATAGTCCTACTACATGTATCCCCTTCTGTAGGTATGTAGTAATCAAGGTGTATTCGAAGTCCCTCGGGAAACTATCATGACTAACTGCACTAGCTAAAGGCGGGATATAGTCAGTCAGGATGGATGGGATGAGATTTACATTCACCAAGTCATCACGATGCTTGGTTCTTTTCTTGGTCGTAGCTCGGGATGGTCCAAATCCATGAGAACTCGACGAGGATGCTTACACTCCTCTCGTCAATGAAGCTTGAACTCCAGTAGACATGACCTTCTTAGCCATGAGGTCTATGAGGATTTCTTCGACGAATTTATCTACTATGCTAAAGTCACCCGACATGCACACTCAAGATCAGGTCAGTGATCAAATACTTAATGTAACAGAATGGGTGGCGAGGTATCAATAGGCACAACGCAAAAGAAACTAGTTCTCTATGGGCTCGAATAATCATTGTTTGCAAAAGTTTTCTTGGTGCAAGCTCGACGGAATAAATAGCTAGCATCGTAATAGATTCCTCCAATGGGTAGGAACACCTTAAGCAATGCAGTTCCATCTATTATGGCGCGGGCCCAACAGTATAATGGCAATCTTTCTGGCCATAACTGTGGTTTGAGCCGTTCTAGAGCGTCGGGATAATGGTCAAGATGCCTCCAACGGTCATATTTCTTTGCTATGGAAAAGTACCAATATTCATTGTTCTTATATCCTGATGAAGTTCAAGTTCTGTAAATATTCCTTTTACGAAGTCCGCTCGGTAATTCCTACAATTTTTCTAACCTTGCTTTCTTCTTGTTGAGATTTTTGGCTTTCTTCCCTGTGATTTGAGTCACTGGGTTCCTCTTTCCATTATTGTTCTTATCTTCTCTTAGCATAGTAACTTCGCACTACTATGGGGCGTTCAAGGGTAATACTTCTCCTCTTTCTGGAGTAGGTTCTCTACTCTTATATATATATAGGTGTGTCAAGTCTTCATGTGTTCTTTCAACTTTCACATCCAGACCGATGGTTCTTAGTAGCTTCGATTTGTCCTTCTCTTCTTCTATTAAGTACTCCATTCTCCTAGACATGAAATCTATTAGTTCTTTCTTTTTCTGTTCTAGATATTCCTTTTCTTGTTTCCTTCGTATCTAATCTTTCTCAATCCAAGTCTTTCCTAGAAAAATAACAAATGGGCTATGTTCTCAACAAACTTAACGACCTCAAATTCTTCTTCTGTTGAAGTTTCATGTGCACTCATAGGTATCTGGGTAAGTCTTCCACATAGGGTTATCAATTTTCCTTTAAATAAGCCTATTCCTCCCAATGAAGGAACCATAGCAGGCTTTCCCAAAAATTCCCAAGTTCTTTTTGTCATGATATTCACCTATGTTTCCTAATCCAGAACACAGTCTATGTCAAAGTCTCCTATTATTGCTTCTATACACTCCTTTTGTTTTAACACCTCTGATAAGTTGATGCCTTTGTGATCATTCATGGTTTCTTTCATCTGTAATAATACAGTCTCTGATTCTTTCTAGGGTTCTATCATATCCTTAGTTTCTTGGCTTGTCTCATGGTTTTCTTGTCTCATATTCATATTTTCAACTTTAGAAATCATTATAGGGCAATCTGTTGGCCCTTGGTTGTGGAAGTAAGCGAATATCAAGGAATAAAAGGCAGAATGTGAACTGCGTAGAAGACATAATGATTGTTACTGGTTCTAAGTGAGAAAAAGAGAAGAAAATATGGAGTGAAGTATAAGGAAGCAAGTCATTGAATGAGAAGATCGAGGACAACAGATCAGCAAGAAAGAAGGATCGTGGACAAGTCAGCAAGCAGAAAAAGCCACCATTGGATGCTTTGGAGCACTGCGCAAGAAGGAAGGAAAGACAGGATGGTGAAGCCCTAAAAATGCGGGTCAAGTTGACCTAGGGTTTTGGTATCTAGGGTTTTGACACCTAGGTTTCAACCTAAGGAGTTCGGTGAACTATTGTAATGTATAAATAGAGGTCAAGAGGACCTAGGTTGTTTTTTTTTTTGGCTCGCTGCTATTGAGTTGATGTTGTTATGTTGCAAGAGATTAGAGTGTGAGGAAAAGAAGTGTTGAGAGCAAGAGCCTTCTGTATTGTAAGATATTCAGTTGGGTGTGAAGATCAACCCTGCAGCTGGGTGCGCAGAGAAGGGAAGTGAGAAAGAGAGAGAAGAAAGAAGATCTTCTAGCTAAGAGTGTATATAAGAACTATATGCTTCATATTAATACATTATAAAGAACATTTTTGTGGATGTAGCCCTAAAGAGAGGGTGAACCATGTATATCTTTTGTTTTGTGTGATTTATGCTTCATTCTTTGTCACTTAATATGTTGTTATGATGATAATGTGTTAGATATGAGATATAACTTGCGCACTAGGTTGTAAGAAGATAAAGAAAACTAGATTGTTGTGTGTCGATCACTTTGAATCCAATTTACATTCCTTATGGTTGTAGACATCTCTGTCCTGCAACCCCCTCATAGCTTCTTCGGGTGAGACTGCATCTGCCTCATAGGTGCTGCCGAAAGGGCCAGTAGCTAGGGCTTGTTGTTGTGCTCTTGGAGCTAAACCCTAGGTCTGCCCCTGTGCCAACAAATGGTTCCGTTGTCGGGACAAGAATATTCTTGAGGGAATGTCAAGGTAGTTTCCATCAAAGACAGAGACTCAAAAGTGGATAGAGGATCAAGAAAAGGATTTCATTGAAGCCCAGAATAAGAACCCTAATCTTATTACAGAGGATTGGTTGGAGAGATATATCTTTACTGATATACACGAAATTTTATTTAGATGAATCCATAAGGAGTTATATGAGTGGTTATCTAGGTTAGCAGATATCCAGTTTGAGATCAAATATAGACCTCTTGTGGTTTGGACATTGGCGATGATCAAGAAGGTCAAGAGAGTTGATAACGTCATATCACGAGTAGTAGATCATTGGTTTGATAGCACCATTGGAGGGTACATAACCAAGTTTGTTGTTGACAGAGTAGAGTCATATAGCCAAGCCAAAAGATATTTCTTCAAGGGACCCAAAGGAAAAATTTTACACTTTTTGAAGTTGAGAATCAAGATGTTATTATATGAGAAGAACATTTTGAAGATCTAGTAGATTGGTCGGATTTGAAAAAGATAATGTTTAGGAATTTGAATAGCGACAGCGACACAGAGGCTGGACATACGTGCAGTGGGAGAGCATTCAAAGAAGTTCACCTTGCGAATTTTTTTAAGAATAACTACGGGGATGAGGGTTTCTACAGTGGAGAAGAGGCAGATCTAACAGATGAAGAGCATTCAGAACCCATTGGGATGGAGGAAGGGAAAGCTGAAGAACCTCACCGGGATGAGCCAGAAACTTTAGGAACTGCATAGACTACTGGAGTAAGTAATATTACCCCCCCTGTTGATTCAGTAACATTAAGAAATCAGAGTAATCCAAGCCACCAGAGCATTCAGAGCACTGTCACTAGTAGTCCACCACATACTTAGTTAGGAACCCTAGGAATATCTATGGCAGATGAGATGAGGCTCCCTATTTTTAAGGGAGATGGGTCTGAAGACCTTGATGAACACTGGTTCCTATGTGAAGTCATATGGAATATTAAAAACTTCACCGACGAAGCTGTTACAAGAACCCAATTTAGTACTACCCTAAGGGATCGCACACTAAGCTGGTACATGAAGCTTGTCCAAGGACTTGCACAACCTAAGTCGTTGAATCAGATCAACAACACGTTGATTGCAGAGTTCAAGAAACCCAAGTTAGAGTCACAATGTATTACAAAGCTAAAAGAGATCAAGCAGAAGGTAGTTGGACCTGTTTGGGAATTCGATCATAGATCCAATACCTTAACAGGTTGATTGACTTTTCAGATCCCAGATGAATAGAACAAACAATAGTTCATCGTTGATCTCTTACCACACATCAGAGTTCCTCTGATGAAATAGAAGATTTCTTTGCAGGATGAGTTGTTTGAGATCGCCATGAAGCTATAATCAGCCCCTATGGGAGAATCCAGCTCAGGTATGAGTCAAATCTTGAGTCAGCTAACTAGTTTCTCTCTGCAGGTCGAGGATATGAAGAAAGACAAGGGAAAATATAAAAGAGAAGACATATAGTGTGTCATATGCAGATCAGAAGGCCATGACAAGGAACACTGTCCCCTATTCAATGAATACTTGGCCTCTGGAGCTCTGAGACCTTTGAAGCAATTCACCTTACCCTGGTACGAGGTATGCAGAAACAGACATTGCCCTGGTGAGTGCTATTACATGAAAAAGTATGTTCAGACGCCTACAAATTTGTATTGCATGTTCTGTAAGTCTGTAGGGAATGATGATAGGGATTGTAGGGCTTATGATCTCATGCATGAAATATCAAGAGACATATACAAAATTCAAAGTGAAGTACAACAAGAAGGAAACACTATGCAGTATAACTCCCCTGGAAGAGGAAACTTCAATCCTCATGGTGAATTCATAGGAAGAGGATGAGGAGGAGATATGGGTCGAGGTCGAGAACAGATAATCTGTTATAACTATGCATAGCCAGGACACTTAGCAAGGGAATTTCAGAACCCTTGTACCAATTGCAACTATTGCAACTCCTTCGAGCACGTTATCGAGGAATGTCTAGCATTGCTGGCTAAGTTTCAAGAGAGACGAGGACATCATCAGAACCCACAAGTAAAATTAATATATGTTGAACCTCACGGAGAAGACCCTAGAGTCGTTGTTATAACTAGAGGAGGTGTTGTTATAGGAGAAGACAGAATAACCCAAGGAAAGACCACAGAAGACTCATGAATCAATAAATCTATATAGAAGAACCAAACTTTTGATGCAAAGAAAGAAAGACAAATATTTGAAGAGGAAAGAAAAGAGTTCAAAGCAGACCAAGGCTCTTCATCAAAGATGAGGCCAAAAGTAAGAGAATATGGAATTCCTCTGTCATTTGATCAATCTTCTTTGCTAAAACAAGGAAAAGAGATAAGCAAGCTCATGGAATTTTTATATACTTGCATTAAGTTGATTCAAGATGAGAGCATTGTACAAGAGCTACAAAATTTAATCAGATAGTATGAGCTAGGAAAGATAGACCCCTTACTGAATAGGGAAGTACACCAAATCACTAAGAAGAGAATGACAAATAAGGAATTTCACTTGAATGCTCAAATAGGAGAGTATGATATAGACTATGTGGTCCTCGACTTAGGGTCGGATGTCAATGTTATGACAAAGCAGACCTGGGCATTGATGGGAAAACCGAAGTTGATTTATTCCCCTATCAGTCTTAGGATGGCTAATCAGCAAGCAGTAAGCCCCTTTGGCATATTGGAACATGTCCCTATGGACATTGACGGAGTAAGGATGTTTGCAGATTTTGAGGTAATTGAGATAGTTGATGATAGTTGTCCTTACCCTTCACTATTAGGAATTTATTGGGATTTCAATAATTCCACTGTGGTTGATTTAAAAAAAATACATATGACGTTTGAAAGAGATGGCCTTAGGGTCATTGCACCTTTAGATCTAGATGAAGGTCAGCGATACACAAAACATATCAGAGAAGAAGATCATGCATATGAACTGAAAACATATACAAACTAAAAGCCAGACAATGGGATTACATTAATCCTAAGGCCAATGGGAATCTAAGATGGAAAAGTGACAACGCTTGTTCATCAGATTCAGAATAAGCACAGGAGAACTGGCAGAAAAAAACTTATGAAGTATCCACAAGGAGATGTGCTAGATTAACCAGAGAAGTTTGCTGGATTGACACAACAGTAAGTAACCTATCCACCTTTGATGGTCTAAATCCTTTAGAAAACTTCTTTTCGGACTTTGAAGAAAGTGTACCAATGCAACAAATATTGTTGGCAATGGATGAGGCCTTGAAAGCCACACTAGCAAGATGGTGGGGGACACATTAAAACAACATTACAGAATGGGTACAATGTCATACCCTGATGATAGCGCGGTTCTCATCACAAGTAGAAAGCTGCGAAGTTCACTACATAGGTCAAGGTTTCCCAAAGGACCATGTGAGAAGTTGCGAAGAATCTTGGAGCAACATTCCTCAAGAGCAGTGGGTGCACAAATTCATTAACACATTGGACACGACACCTATCAACTGGTACCTTCAAGCAGAGATGTGCCTAATCACTACAGATTGGGAAGGTATGACTTAGAAATTTGTAACTACCTTCTTATTTGAAATTCAATTTCCTTCAGTAGATAAATCATTATATATTGTCAGACAAAGAGTATTTGAGGAGGCCTCTAGCCTCCCTTTATAATAGGAAGAGGATGAATGGACTATGCCCCTTCAGAAACTGCAAGGTTGTTACAACATCAATGTTGATGAAGACGATGATCCAAGGAAGGTGAACATCACAGAAACAGAAGTCCAGAGAGATGTGGAAGGACCAGGATTTGAGTTACCATTCATTGTACAACCGATCAAGATTAAGAAGGTAAATATTGGAACAAAGCAGACACCTAATCTTGTAAATGATGGAGATTATTGGGATGTTGTTGCCATTAACAAGATTACAGAGTTACTGCATGAATATAAAGACTTGTTTCCAACCAATTTCACTGGTATGAAGAGAATTAAAGGGCCTATGGGAGAGATGAGGATCTCTTTGAAGCTAGATGCAAGACCCATCAAACAAAGACCCTACAGGTTGAACCCTAAAAATAAGGAGAAAGTGAAGATTGAGCTCGACAAAATGCTGGAAGCAAGGATTATAGAACCTGTCGAAGAATCAGAATGGATTAGCCCTATGGTGGTGCAAGACAAGAAAACAGGAGAGATCGGGATCTGTGAAAATCTAAGAAAGTTGAATGATGCATGTTTACATGACCCCTTCCCTACGCCATTCACTGACGAAGTGTTAGATAATGTGGGATTGCTAAGGAAGATCGCCATAAAACCACATTTGCAACAGAATGGGGATCCTACCAGTATACAGTGATTCCATTTGGATTGAAGAATGCCCCAACCATATTTTCCAGGGTGGTGGTCAAACTATTCAAGGAGTTTCTACATAAATTCTTAGAATCATATTTTGATGATTTGACTTTTTTTAATTTATTGAAAAATCACATTGAATGTCTAAGGATAATGTTGGGTAAATGTTGGATAAATGCAGGCAGTGTCAAATTTCCTTGAACTTGAAGAAATGCATCTTTTTCTCACCATTCGGAGTGTTGTTAGTTCATATTGTATGCAAGCAAGGATTGCTAGTAGATCCATCTAAAATTTCCATTATAATTGATCTACCCTCTCCTACTTCAGTCAAAAAGTTGCGCATTGCGCTGGGACACACAGGATACTACAAGAAGTTAATTAAAGGATATTCCTAGATTACAACACCCATTGAGAATCTTTTGAATAAATACTATCAATTTCAATGGACAGAAGAGTGCCAGCAGATCTTCGACACACTAAAACAGAAAATGGTTACTGTGCCTATTCTGGTTTTCCCAGATCGGAGCAAGGAATTTCATGTGTATGTCAATGAATCTTCTATTGACTTGGGAAAAGTGTTAGCACAACCTGGAGAAGAATATATTGACCATCCGTTATCTTTTTCTAGCAGGAAACTATCAATTGCTAAGATTAATTACACCACCACTGAGCGAGAAGGGTTAGCCATGGTGTATGCACTGTAGAAATTTCACCACTACTTGTTGGGAGGACACTTTAAAATGTTTACTGATCATTCTGCATTGAAATACCTAGTCAACAAGCCAGTGTTGGGGGGGAGAATATGAATATGGCATCTTCTATTTCGAGAATACGACTTTGAGATCATAGTAAAGCCAGGAAGAATGAACAAAGGTCTTGACCACTTGTCAAGGTTGGAGCATGGAGAAAAGTCGACCAATTTGGAGGATGCACTGCCAGATGCACAGTTACTGGCCATTCAAAATATTGATTACCACTTTGTAGAGATAGTCCCATTCCTGTCAACAGGAATGGCACCTAGTGAACATACAATTCCCTTGAAGAAACAACTAGTAGTATGCGTTGTAGAATTTTCACTTATAGCAGGACAACTATACAAGATGAGACCTGATGAGATATTGAGAAGATGTGGTATGGAGGCAAAGCGGCCACTCATCCTTGCAGAAGCTCACAAAGGCATCACAGGAGGACATTATGCAGGGAAAGCAACTACACAAAATCTTCTTAGAGTTGGCCTTTGGTGGCCTATCTTATACAGAGATGCTAAAGACTACTACAGAGCCTGGGATGTATGTCAAAGAGTTGGGAAACTATCCAGAAGAGATGAAATTCCATTAGCACCACAGTTGACCCTACAAGAATTTGAGAAATGGGCCATTGACTTTGTTGGACCTATAAACCCACCAGGAAAACACACAGAAGCAAGATAAATAATTACTGCGACAAAATACTTGACCAGATGGGCCAGAGCAAGAGTAGTCAAGGACTGTAGTGCAACTACAACTGCGCGCTTCATATTTGATGACATCATAACTAGATTTGGATGTCCAAGGATCCTTATGAGTGATCAAGGCACACATTTCATAAACAAAATAGTTGAATCCCTGACTGAGGAATTTGCAGTCCACCATCAGAAGAGCACGCCTTACCATCCACAAGCAAATGGGACAATGGAAGCATTCAACAAGATCTTGGAGACAACGCTGACAAATATTTGTAGTGTGAATAGGGATGATTGGGATTTAAGAGTGCCAACGGTACTATGGGCCTATAGAACCAATTGTAAGAAGCTAACAATGCAGACCCCTTTTAAGTTGGTGTATGGTCTTGAATTCGTTGTCCCAATGGAATATTTGGTACCAAGCCTAAGAATTGTTGCCTTCACTAATATGGATGACACTGGCGTTGTTTGAGAAAGGCTTGCACAGTTGGTCAAACTAGAAGAAGACATAATTGTTTCAGGATTCCATCAGCAAGTACAAAAAGAAAGAGAGAAGGCCTACCATGACAGGAACATCAAGAAGAAGGCATTTAAGCAAGGTGATCTATTACTGGTATATGACAGTGAGTTCATAAAACATTCTGGGAAGTTCAAAATGCATTGGCTCGGGCCATATGAGGTCGCCTATGTTACAGAAGGATGAGCTACGCAGTTGAAGACTTTGAAGGGAGAATAGAAGGAAGGATTAGTGAATGGGAGCTGATTGAAATTGTATTATGACTACCAGCTACCCCGCAGCTCTTAGTAAAAGAAAGAGGAAAAGGGTCCAGGTACCAGGTGCAATTGAAACTGGGTACTAGACACAGAAAAGATAGTCTGCACAAGGAAGGAGAGGAGGCATAAAAAAAAAAGCAGAGGCTTCACTACGCAGTATGAAATTGAAGTAAAATCGAAAGGTCATAACTGAAGTGCCTCGGGACGATTCACAGGTGATTTTTGGGGGCCTATTGACCCTTGGTTGTGGAAGTAAGCGAAGATCAAGGAAGAAAAGGAAGAATGTGAATTGCGCGGAAGAGACAATGACTATTACTGGGTCAAAGTGAGAAATAGAGAAGAAAAGACAGAGCAAAGTAAAAGGAAGAAAGTTGTTGAACAAGGAGATTGAGGACAATAGATCAACAAGAAAGAAGGATCGTGGACAAGTCAGCAAGCGGAAAAAGCCACTGTTTGATGCTTTGGAGCACCGCATGAGAAGGAAGGAAAGACAAGATGGTGAAGCCCTAAAAATACAGGTCAAGTTGACCTAGGGTTTTAGACACCTAGGGTTTTGTTATCTAGAGTTTTGACACCTAGGTTTTGTCCTAAGGAGGTTGGTGATCTATTGTAATGTATAAATAGAGGTCAAGAGGACCTAGGTTGTTGTTTTTTTTGGCTCGTTGCTATTGATTTGTTGTTGTTATGTTGCAAGAGATTAGAGTGTGAGGAAAAGAAGTGTTGAGTGCGAGAGCCTTATGTATTGTAAGATCTTTAGTTGGGTGTGAAAATCAACCCTACAGTTGGGTACGCAGGGAAGGGAAGTGAGAAACAGAGAGAAGAAAGAAGATCTGCTAGCTAAGAGCGTAGATAAGAACTGTATGCTTTATATTAAGACATTATAAATCACATTTATGTGGACGTAACCCTAGAGAGAGGGTGAACCACGTATATCTTGTGTTGTGTGTGATTGATTCTCTGTTCTTTGTCACTTAATATGATGCTATGATGATAATGTGTTAGATCTGAGATATAACTTGTGTAGTAGGTTGTACGAAGCTAAAGAATACTAGATTGTTGTGTGTCGGTCACGTTGAATCCACTTTACATTCCTTTTGGTAGTAGACATCTTTGTTCTGCAACCCCCTCATAGCTTCTTCGGGTGAGACTGCATCTGCCTCACAGGTGCTACCGAAAGGGTAAGTAGCTAGGGCTTGTTGATTTGCTTTTGGAGCTGAACCCTAGGTCTGCCCCTGTGCCAACACAATCCAAAACTTCATGGTCCATAGCTTTACAGCAAAGACAGCTAGGACCTCTACCAGGTAATTCCTTAGCAAGATGTCCCCATCTTCTNGAGACTGCATCTGCCTCACAGGTGCTACCGAAAGGGTAAGTAGCTAGGGCTTGTTGATGTGCTTTTGGAGCTGAACCCTAGGTCTGCCCCTGTGCCAACACAATCCAAAACTTCATGGTCCATAGCTTTACAGCAAAGACAGCTAGGACCTCTACCAGGTAATTCCTTAGCAAGATGTCCCCATCTTCTGCAACTGTAACAAAGAGTTAATCCTCTCTTTCTCTTAAATGATTCCCAACCTTTCCTGTATTGCGCACTGGGGTCATAGTAACTAACCTGCTAAAAATTCTTTCTAGGATCATGTATCCATTTGTTAGTCCAAACATTCTTTCTATGAATAGGAATAACATATATTTCATTATTTCTATCATATCTACTCATATCAAATATTTTTTCTTCTAGTTATGCCCTAGTTTTTAGACTAGGGAAAAATCTATCAAACATACCTAGATTCACTCTTTTGAAACAAAAATTTTCACTTATCTTACCTTTCTCAGAGAACAGAGATTTAAGATCTTACCTCTTTTCTTCAAATCCAATTCCTTTCTTAGCACAAAGCTTCGCAGTCAAGTAGAATATTGCGCACTAAAGCAACAAATCTATGCACAAAGATTTCCCTTTTCTTCAGTTCCCTACAATCACAGTTTCAAGTCCCAACAAAGGAACCATTTGTTAGAACAGGGGTAGACCCAGGGTTCAACGCTTCAACAACACACCAACAAAATGCTAACTACCGTCCCTTTCGGCAACACCTGCGAAGCAGATGAAGTCTCACCCGAGGTAGAGGCAAGGGTGGTTGCAAGACTCAAGTGACTACAACCTAGCTGGGGCATACATCTATGATTACAACACTTAACAGAGCACTTAGTAGTTAACATTCATCAGTATTTAACCCTCATTCACACCACAAGTTGAAACCCTAATTACAGAACAACGCAGTATTCAACTAGACCTAACACATCCAAGCACTTAGCATATAGAAATAGATCAGATCTGGTATTCATTCACATTACTAAGCACTAAGCTACTATATGAGATACATCTAACTAACAAATCATAGCACTAAGAATACAACAATCACATAAGAATCATAAGCACAAAGCAACCACAACACTGGATATACGTGGTTCACCCCAGTGTGGGGCTACGTCCACCAACTCTTCTTCTTCTTTATTATCTTCTGTCAATATCCTTACATGCACAGAGCCGCAAACTAACTTCTCATAGGACAGGAGATCTGCTCTCACCTCGCTAGAACCTTCTTCCCTAAGCTAGGTTCAAGCACAAAGTTGTTCTTACAATCTGCACACAAGATCCTTACAATCACTTGCACTTAGCTCTGCAAGTTCTCATCACAGCATGCACAAAGAATCATAACTATTCACACTTAGCTCACTGACCATTTCACACCACTTACATCACCAAGATACTTATTTATACATTACAAAAAGGGCTAAACATGGGTAAACCCATGGGTCGACATCCCCATACCCGTTACATAAACCCTAAACCCAAAAATGCCCTAAAAATGGTCAAGATCCCGCGATATCCACTTCACCTTGTGCTCTGCCTTCAACCAACGTGTCGAAGTCCCAAAAATGGTCAAGGTCCAACATGGAGATCCTCCCCAATGGATTCGACAATTCTATTATGAGGAAAATCTTTATGGAAAGGGGTAAACCACAACATATGGAGCGACACCCAAAACTCAAGTATGCTAGATAAATAGAAATGCTAACAAGAGAAGGCTAAAATCCAACCTCATATGGATGTCTGAAGAAGACCACGGTTGAGGTCATGACCAAAATCTTGATGCCTACAACTTGTCCTCAACAACCAAGATACACAAGAATATAGAAATTATATAGAACTTTAGCATATAAACTAGCATAATCCATTTACATGTATAACAAAAATTCCCATGGAAATTAATACAAATATTTGCATCATATAATTGGACGAGAAAGTAGTATTTCTATTAATGTAATCAACAGAAGTACATAGGTGACAAACTTCTTTAACGACACATATTGGAAGTGAGAAACTAAGTCCCTCCAGCTGGGCCTTCACCACTTCAGTCCTCCAAAAAGGAAATCTCACAAGTAATAGGAGTCAATGAGGTTACCCATCTCAAGATAGGAAGAGCTTGGGGGCTAAACAAAAGAAGTTCATACTTTCAAGGATAAAGGCATGCATACTCAATATGAAGTGAATTTATTCAGAGTGTCTTTTCTCTCAATGATGTGTGTCTTCAAGGCTTGTATATGGCTCAATTTATAGCCTCCAAATTGAATTGAAGGGTCTATTTGTAGCATTTTCAGTATATGGAAGGTCAAGGATCATGGATCTCATGACATAGCATGGAAACCCAACATATTTTTTAATTTTTGAGCACGAAACCTGACTTATGTGAGTTGTAATGGAGAAACCTACGTATACGTGAGTTTTCTAACTGTGGCTCACATATATGGAAAAAAATTGTATTTTTTACTCTGGAGTGAGAAAAATGGGGGATTTGAGTCTGCAAAGGGAAATGGAAGGCCATCAAAGAAATATGCATGCAGTGTGGAAAAAATTTCTAAAACATTTTGAAACTGATCAAAGGATGAAAATGTGTCGGAAAATAAAATGTCAGAAAGTATCTCTGAACTATTACTTGAAGAAACAAACCAATATGAAGGTACAACTAATATAGATTGCATGGAAAGAACTTATGCTAACTGCATTAAAGGATACTAAATCTAGAAGATTAAACTGAAGGCAGGAAGATGAGTTAAATCTAAGCTATGGAAGGAAGTTGTAATAGAAGTAAAGCTACACTAATGCATGAATAAAACAATATAATTGTCTAACCCTTTTACCAATATCAGTCTAAATGTATTTTTATTGTTTATTGATTCTTTCATGAAAATAATTTTAAGCTAGGTCAAAATTTGAAGATGAAAAAAACCTGTTGCGCCTCTTTCGTCACCTTAGTGAGCAAAATAGAGGTGCTTGCAAGCTTAGTTGGGTTTGCTGAGAAGGACAGCTGTAAGGAAAAAGGTTTGAAAAAGAAATATAAAACAATTAAGAATTAAACTAAGAAATAAAACAACAACTAAATTTATAAACATAGGGACATAAGGATAAAAGAAACAATTAGATCCATGTCACCAGTGATAAGGTTGATATTAGTGAAAGAAAACACTGAGAAGCAAGGGGAATATGAGTCCCTTCTTCCTCCAAGGGAGGGCTCTTGGACCCCCACAAATAAGCTCTTCTTACAACTTTGAAAAAGAAAATGAAAATGGTGAAAGAATTCTTTGTTAATCCACTCAAGGGGTGAGATGGATTTCCAAAGCAATGATGCAAGTATACTCTTGGCAAGGATAGAAGAGTCCTCAAGAGAATAATGGCAGCATAACTTTGCTATGAAATTCCTTGAAAAATGAAGTGTATCCATGGCCTTTTTATAGCATTCCTTTGAGCTATTGTTCAACTAGTTTGTAGTGTGTAAAGAGGCTAATTAG
>JASDQU010011902.1:54214-67822 GCA_032191745.1 Picea mariana
CTTGCCACCATGGCAATGCACACCACCACTCTTCAATGTCAACTGACACATGGCTCCCATGTCATGCTGACATCATCGTATGGAGAAATACCCAAATTTCTTCAATTTCTCCTATTTTCAAAATTTTCCAAATATGCCCTATTTCAAAATTATTCCTGTGGTCAACATTGAAGCTCTTTTTTAGCTTCATATAACTGAATTAGACCCTATGAATACCAATTCATCATCCGCATACAAAATTCAACATCCTTCCTATCGAATTCTCCATCAATTTATCAACATAATTTGGGGCTTTTGCCCAATTTCACTTAATTATTTATTTATCCACCATTAGAGATATGAAATTAAGCTCAATATGGCCACATTTTTCCTTTAAGAACCAATTTAGTCCTTGTACACAAAAATTCAACTCATCCATGTTGAAATCACCATGAATTACACTGCATAAATTAGGGCTTTTGCCCAATTTCATCCAAATTCATCGTGGCCTCTCTAGAATTCTAAAATTGCGACAATTTCACCCCAATAGACACTAATTCAACCTTTGCATCAATCAATTTCTTGCGTTCACATTTGGTCGACATTCCTGGGCATGATTTTTCTTCAATTCCCTTATGGAATTGGGAATTGTTATCAACTTTGTCATGACTGCCATGGTAAATTTGAAATTCAGCCATTACAACCCAAAAATGCCTCAATTAGAGACTAGAAATTATTGTTTCTAATTCCTAGGCTCGATTATTTCAATTTTCCCATGAAATTCCTCCTAATTTCACTATAATAATTTTGTCAAACTAATTGCACACGTGCTCTTTCCGGAATTATGTCAAATAGTTTTCCTGCATAATATGCAATTTCACTTATGCACGCTGCTAGCTGGTCCATGCAGGCTCAGTGTTGAAACTGGAGCTCTGATACCACTTTGTAACATCCCCATCCCCAAGCTGGGCTATGCCACACAAAATTCCAAACTTTGATACCATTATTATTTACTAATAAGATCTGCATACACACAAAATTATACAGTTCTATGCAATTATAACAACATATATACATAAGTATAATTAAAACAACAAATACCCATAACAAAAAGGAGATAAATATGCACATAGCAATTAAAAAACACATAATATACACGTATATTATGAATATAACACGAACTGCATGCAGACCTTCCATGTTCCTCCCAACCATAGACCACACTGCTCATAACTCTCAGCAGTGGGTCACCCCTAAGCTGGGATTAAAACTCCACCAGGGAAAAAGGGATCCTAATCCAAGATAATATTGGTAAACAACCAAAATACCCATATTAAGGTTCCAACAATGGAATACAACCTACAGCCTCTCATTCCCCACATGCTTGTCCCACCCTAGGAAGTGTGCCCCTTCTCTGCTCAACAATCCTTCACCTACCCCACTTCCCTTCCAGGACTTCAACAACAAGCTAGAAAATAAGTCTCAGAGCCCTGTAGCTACAACTTGGCACCTTGGTAATACAATTCCCAGTAGTTCTCTCACATGGAGAGAATTCCCATGGGCCTGAAAACTCACTATTTCCATAGCACACAAGCATGACAACTCACCTTTTCAATAGTACATAGGACTAACAACCCACCTCTTCTGATCAATCCACTCTCAAGCTTCCCCAGGTATAGGTATATCTGCAGAGTACCACTTCCCGGCTTGAATGATGGAATTATGAAGGAATCCCCCCAATTACACTATACCCACAATTATATATGCATGTTCCCTATGTGACACTTGGCACATAAGGGAATAACGTTGTACCCTTCATGTAATTTGTTTCCTTTCTTTGGGGAACTTAGGATAACGTAATTTTATATGAATTTAGGACTTAGGAATAATATTATTTTATTCCTAGGACTAAGTCCCTTGACTTAGCCCCTTAACCTTAGACCCTTAGCCCCCTTTTCCCTTTATAATGGAGTTTATCCCCCCTTATTCTTTTTTTCTGGTTGGTATGCAACAATGATGTATTTTTATTAATATCTAAGTGTAATTACATTTTACAATGATAGGATCACTAGACTTTTAGCATCTAGATCTTCTAGCCTAATAATCATATACACATTATAGCCTATAATATCTTGGCTCACCAGCCTATAAAAAAATTGTACAATTATAACTCGGGATAAACCTGGGGTATTACACAAAGACTCATCCATCATAACAACTTTCACAACTCTTAAAAAGCACCCCAAACATGTTTCCACCATAGAATCATTGTCTCTTCTCTGTCACGAGTCTTTATACAGACCTGCGGCTCTCTCCCATAGCTGCCTCACCTAGACTTGCGATAAGACTTCCCCAAACTCAGCCCAAAAGAAGGTCGCCCCAACTATGTCCAAAAAATCACCTCAAGGTAGCATAAGTGCTCTAATGTGGAGTGACTTGGCTCCTTTAGGAGATCTCCACTCTTCATCTAATTCTTCCTTAGAATTGTACAGTTGATCTTTCTCTCCTTTTTATGCAAATCTACCTTCCTTGGTTGTGTGCACTTTTTCTCTTATATGGACTCCAAAGGTCACCATAATGAATTGTCACATCATGTGGGTGTATTTTTCCCCTTCGCAAACCATCACACCCAAATGAATCTTTGTGCCCCTCCACAAACCTGGTGTGCCCAAACGAACCTACAAACACATCAACCATTGTGTCCCTTTGGACCAGTGTGTCCCAACCTTGGTGTGCTCCTCATGTCGACATGGCCCAACCTATTTGGTGCACCCCTTCTCTTGGTTTCTCCCACCCCATGATTTTCCTCATGCTTGGGAAATCCCCTTGGCACATTTGCATCCCCAAGGTGCCCACTTCCCCAACTAGTGTGACTCTTGGGTGCCAGAGCAACCCCAAGTTTCATCTCCTTGAGTACTTGGGTGAGGGCCTCTACACCTTATAGTTGAATGCCTTACATCCTCCTCCACCTCAAGTCATTTTCGTCACCAACAACATCCAAAAAAMCTATGATCTCTAAGTCTTTACCCCAACTTGTGCCTTCATCTAAACTAAGTCTACTAGAAACCCCAAGTTTCGTTCAAACTAGAAACCCCAAATTCTGCCAAAGTGGAAACCCCAAGTTTCCAACTCACACTTCATTAATCCRCAACTTGTGCAACCATCCACACTTCCCTTCAAAAATTTGTGTGTGACCAATTTGTTCGTTACATTGGAAAGACATATTTTCCCCAACTTTGTCTGCATTGTATGAACTRCCACTATCTCACTATGATGATCACACTCTATTTTGTTGTTGTTGCTACCTTCGTTGTTGAAACCTCAATTAGACCATGAAAATTTCTAAGTGTTGAACTTTTGTGAACTTGTTTCTACGTCCATACTTCAACCAACTATGTCATGTCTCTGCACAATGTTATAGACTCAAGTCCCACACTGGTTGGGTATCTATTCCAACCGTCGCATCTAGTTCTTGAAATGTGCATCTCCATGCCCAAACTTAGTCTTTTATGTTCACATCTTTATCACTTCATCCAAATCCAAATACTAAGGAAATTTTCCACCATTTTTGCACTACTGCTTCCATATCTTCATCAATGAGATCATCCGCAAAGTTTAAGTGTTGTGCCTCCAAAGTTACTAGCATTCACGTACTCTCGACCGACTTGTCATGCCACTGTTCTCGCCCAAGTTGTGGACTATTCGAATGACCAGTCCAACTGTCGCACTCCTTGAGTTTTCACACCCTCATGTAAAAATTGGTCACTTCCTTCCGCAATTTGGTTCATCCACACAACAACCTTAGAACAAGACAAGGTCTCCCTCACCTTGGTTCACTATGAAGTAACCCCAAAACAAATTCATCCATGACACATTGACTCTACTTTCCACCTCATGGAACAATAGCTAATCTTCTACACATAGTCTACTTCACGTCCAATTTTATGAAGAGTCAAAGTAAATCCACACATCCAACCAACTCTTCCCTTATGACTTAAAATTATCAAGTCCACAAGTTTGGCTTCCTTGGTCTAATTCTTCCCATCTTCATAATCATCTCCAGATAAGAAAATCCCCATCTGCACCAAGAATCCTATGTCCAATTGGTTTCCTTTTCCCCACTACTTCATCACCCAACCATGTTGTTGCATCTATTATCTATGCCTTGGAATGGTTAGGATTCACCCTCAACCATGTTTCCCAAATAAAGAGACACTCCCATGCCCAAGTTATAACTTCATGTTGAAATATTCATGTCTGCGTGATCCTACAAACCAAGGAAAGTTCTAAACTTACCTTCTTCCATCAAATAGCCTCTTTGCAACTCAACATCTATGATGAGTGTGTCCAACATTCCCACACTCCTCAAATGTCCCAATGAACTATCCAAAGTGATGCAAGTAGAATGGTTCACCTCAAATAAATTCCATGCCTTAGTCACGTTCACACCAATACTTCTTCCAACTTCAACCAGCGACCCTCCCGAATATCTAAGTCATAGAACAATCATCCACAAGTCACCAAGGTGTGCTCTTCCTCATCTAATGCCCCATACCAAAGTTGAGCGAACACCACCTAAGTCACTTGGTCTGTGTTCTGCTCATTTAGGTTAACTACTAACAATTCTTGGTCAACTTATTTGCTAACTCCATCCACCTCCTAGAACAAATATTCCTTGCACCTCCTGCAAGAATTCAAAATCTGGCACCATCGTCATGAATATCAAGCCATTTCCTAACTCAATTAATATGGATATGACACTAATAGACTAAGGTACCTCATCCATTCTCTGTAACTCTATACATCCAGACCTCATCGACTATTTCACTGCAACACCTATCCAATGCACCTTATCAAAGATTTAGGCATCTTCCTCAAGCCACCTCCATGACTGCATCCAAATATGATTAAGTCCACCACTATAATTTTCCAAGAAGGTCTCCCCAAGCTCTCCACACATTCACCCAAGTTAAGGAATCCCAAATGCTACAATAATTCTTTGAATCTACACCACTTGAGTTTCCCTCAAGTCTTTCCAAAAACATCCTTGGTTTCACCCATGGTTCGAGTATGTTGTCCTGGACCTTCACTTTCCCAAATCTAGACTCTCTGCATTTTGTCTGAGTCCATTCGTCCACTTCAAAAAACATCTAATTCCCAAAATTCGCATGCAATTGACTGAACTCCTCTCTAATGTCTTACCATCTCCGCACCTTTATTTCTTCTGCTTCAAGATACCATGCACTCACTACCCAACTACCAAGTCATACTTCTATTAACTAACTTTTGTAACTCTATGAAGAGTTACTTCATCTGAAGGTTGTGGTCAACCCACCTTTCCAACAAGCCAACTTGACTCAACTGTTATTATCGATGATGTATGACATGAGGATGTCATGATGAACATGGTCCCAACAAACTCCCTTGCTGTGAAGCTAGTCTACATTTCCCCAGCCCATCCAACACACCCAAGTGCTTCAACTTCTTGCAACCCAGAACTTCTCCGCTTCACGATCACTTTTGTGATCACCCTCTGCAATTACTTATGCAACAAGTTTTGCAATGAACTTTGCGATGAGTTCTGAAATCACCCACCATGTTCAAGTGCTTCGTTTCACCACGAACTCTACTCATGGTATATATGAGGTGTGCACCTAGATCAACCTTCCACTGCACTATCAACCGAAACCTTTTTCATAAGTCTAATGCAAATTCTATGCAATGAACCAATTTGCTCCACCGAATTGTTCACCAAGTCTACGAACGTTCCCATTGAACTATCTTCGCAAAAAATGTCTTCAAAGTTTTCTTTGATACCATCTATCATAGAGATAGTGGTGAATATATCACCAACTCTTCTTCAAAATCTGCAATGAACAAGCTCTAATATCATCTATCATTAAGATAGTGGTGAAGAGCTTGCCAACCCTTCTTCAAAATCTACAACGAACAATATCAAATACCATTTGTCACGTCCCCACAATGTGTTTGCCTCAATATTGCAATTGTGCACCTCTTGAGGGAATGCGACACTATGATGTTTCTCACTTGGATGCTTGGAAACACCAAGGATAGTTCATCCAGACTATGACTCTTCACCTAGAGCATACCCATACTTCGTTCTAGGCTACAGGTGAGTCACACTCCTACTCTAATGTAACTCTCTTGCATACTTAGACAATTTGTTAACAATATTAACACTTAGTCATTCAAGCACACATCCATGAAACGAAGAGAACACTTGCGAAACAAACATGTTGGTTTACTATGGGCTGACCCAAGTTCTAACTATAGGATTACCAACTTCTCTTCTGCCATCAGCCTTTCTGGATACCAGAAGGAAACACAGTGCACAAAGTGCATTGCGCAGTCTCACTCNTAACAATATTAACACTTAGTCATTCAAGCACACATCCATGAAACGAAGAAAACACTTGCGAAACAAACATGTTGGTTTACTATGGGCTGACCCAAGTTCTAACTATAGGATTACCAACTTCTCTTCTGCCATCAGCCTTTCTGGATACCAGAAGGAAACACAGTGCACAAAGTGCATTGCGCAGTCTCACTCGAGATGGATTCTATGGGTGGCCACAGAACTCAGATGTCTGCAACCATGGGATGGGATGTGGTTCTCTTTCAAAGGCATTAGATCCACTCAACTACTAACCCTCGAATACCCATATACTATGCTAACTCTAACTCTTACCAGTGACATAGTATATGACCAAAAAAATTCATTAACCATTATAGCCGCATGTATTCCATGATAGATATTCATATACTATACCATAGCATCATATCTAAACACTAGCTATAACATTCCTTTACTTAGTGCTATTCTACAGATTCCACTAGTTGATTCTTAATGCGCAGTGATATTTCCTTTATCATTTAACATGTTCATCATAAACTTACTAAAGTAAATACAAGAAGAAACATTGCATACATTCCAACAAAACAAAGATATATCGTGGTTCACCCCCCCTGGGGCTACATCCACAAAGATTTGTCACTTTGGCTCTTTTTTCATATTCTCGCAAAAGCTAGTGTTGTGCATTGTACATGTCCTCCTTCATTACACCTGATATCCAAAGATTGCCCAAGTCTCTCAAAGAGACCTTTACTCAACTAAAGGACCTACTGCAACCTCAACATTACATACACCACTAATAAAAAAGGGCAACCCTCTCATCGTCCTGATGCATTCTACTTATACAAAATTGGGGCAAAGCCCTTACAAAAACCCTACCCCTAAGCGGATTAGGTTTGTCCACTTTGTCCTTGACTTAATCCTGACTGGTCCTCGATCCAACTGTTGCTCCAAGTCGACGCTTGTCCATTTTCCAACTGCTATGCAGTAGTTTGTCCATATTGTAACTGCTTTTCTCGGTGTTGCTTTAACTCTTTTTCCGATGCTTCTTTTCTTCTAATTCTAGCGCTCTCCCTATTTTTTGGTGATGCTTGGATTCCTTCAAAACTTCCTTGATTCTCCCCAAAATTGGCCTGCGCCAACAAAACAATAGATGCATGAATATAGTGTGGATGGAAAAAAATGTGCCTAACATCCTATTAAGTCTTATTATTGTGAAACAATTACAATATTAGCACTAACCGATCAATTTACAACTTAGGCAGAGTCACATGACTTTCCTCACCTCACCAAGACACTCATATATAGATTTATCATACCAAGACTCGTCTGTCACCACAACTCTCACAACTCCTATGAAGCACCCCAAACATGCGTCCACCACATAATCACTGTTTAAATTCTTTGTCATAAGGCTTCACACAGACCTGCGGTTCTGTCTCGTAGTTGCCTCACCCAAACCTGCAACAAGACTTCCCCAAATTCATCCTAAAAGGTTGCCCCAAGTCTGTCCACAAAATCACCTCAAGGAAGCACAAGTCCTCCCATGTGGAGCAACTTGTCTCCTTGAGGGAGCTCTCCCTTATTCGTCTAATTCTGCCTTAAAATCATAGACTTGATCTTGCTCTCCTTGTTATGCATACATGCCTTCCTTGGTTGTGTTCCCTTGTTCTCTTATATGGACTCCAAAGGTCACCATTGTGAATCATTGCATCCTTTGGGTTTGTTGTACCCCTTCGCGAACCATCACACCCAAATTAATCGATGTGCCCCTTCATGGACCAATTGCACCCAAACAAACCTATGATCCCATCAACTGTCACATCCCTTGGGATTGGCGCACCCCAACCTTGGTGCACTCCTCATGTCGACTTTCACCAACCTCTTTGGTGTGCCCCTTCTCTTGGTTTCTTTTGCCACATGCTTCATCTCATGCTTGGGAAAGCCCCTTGGCACATTCACATGCCCAAGGCACCCACTTTCCCAACTAGTGTGACTCTTGCATGAAGGAGCAACCCCAAGTTCCGTCTCCTAGAGGACTTGGTGCGAGGGTCTCCGCGCCCTTCTAGTCAAAGACCTTACAAAGTAGCTCAAAGTCATGGTGCAAGAGAGATGCTATGGAATACTGCATGATCTTACTATATTGAATTAGGTTTATTACAGTATATTTGTTACGATTGTATCTAGAGTATATGAGGTTAATGCTAATTAATGTTATAATATTTTAGGCTTTGACTTAGGTGAATAGCCTTCATTGTCATGTGATTCTAGTTCTACAA
Source organism: Picea mariana (assembly GCA_032191745.1). Lineage (NCBI taxonomy): Eukaryota > Viridiplantae > Streptophyta > Pinopsida > Pinales > Pinaceae > Picea > Picea mariana. The sequence goes on from JASDQU010011902.1 coordinate 62,846, forward strand.
CTTGAGTAGTCAAGTTTCAAATTATTGGACTTAGGTTTATATTATTCATTGTCATGTGAGTTAAGGTTAGGGTGTTGGCCCTCGTTTGTCATTAAACAAAAAGGCCAACCTGTTAGTTTTTTATACAACCGCTAAGTTAATGAATCCATAGGAGGCTGTTAAACCATGTCACGAGTCCCAAAGGAGTTGTTGACCACCAAGTCAACAATCTCCCTCTCGGTACCAATTGAGGTATTCGACACCAACCAAGACGACTTCAACCTACAACCTTTGGCTCTGATACCAATTGTTGGCCCTCATTTGTCATTAAATCAAAAGGCCAAGATGTTAGTTTTGTATACAACCGCCAAAGTTAATGGATCCATGGGAGGTTGTTAAACCATGTCAGAGTCCCCAAGGAGGTGTTGACCACCAAGTCAAAATAAGGTGCACAATTTTGTTAGATCTAATAATTATTCTTTTATGTAGAGATTTAAATTCAAGAACAAAAATTTACAGGAATATTAATTTAAAATATAATATTTAATATTTTTTAATATTAAAAATTGAAATCCCCCGGATGGGGTGTTAGTGCGGCACACTTGGCATACAATGGAGACAGGCACTAGCCACCGGGGCATGGAGCCATGTGACGGCCTCGTGCCACCGCCCGCCACCCTCCTCCAGCATTAAATAGCTTTTACTACGACGTGAAAGAACATTTATGCAGTCTCCCTCTCCTTATTCGCGTCTTCTTATGGCTTGGCAACTGGTGTGTGTCCCTCGTCTCTGCTTACACTCCGAAGGGCTCCTCCCGTCGCAGCCATGGCCTGATCCTGTTCGAATTTTCTGGCTCTATGCAGCTCCTACTCGCCTCCAGGCCTTCTACCTCTGCCTGGTGTACCTAGTCTCTCTGGCCAGTTACAAGAACCACCTTATGTCACGTCTAAGAGGGAGGCCACGAAGGGGCTCTCCCTGGAAACCTCGTCGGCCATCAGTCTCCCCTCCCGATTCACCTTCCATCTGCTCCTCCCCCCCCCTCCAGCCCGAGCTTTTCATTTCTCCCTCTCCCACGCCGTCGGTTTCACAGTTTAACTATCTAGCAATCACCCCCTGGATGCCAAGCTCCTCCTCGCATCTCCCTCTAGCCTCTCATGTGGCTGTGCTGACCCATATACCAGTCTTTGACCCTCTAAGGAACTCAAGAGGCGAGCCTCCTCCTCCTCGTAAGCCTGGGAACACTGGGTACCGATCCACTGACTCCTTCAATGCCGCGCAGCTCAGAGAAAGCTTGGCCATCCTTTACGGTTTGGGCTTTGAACTCTGCCAGGGGGTGGAGGACCTTCATTTTCACCTTCAAGCCACAGATGAAAAGGTGGTGGCCCTTCTTCAGACTCTATCCTCCATGCACGAGGCTTTCCCCTTGGACCCAGCAGAAGCGACTTCAGCGAAGGAACCCAGTGCAGCTACCGGTGGAGGAAACGTCAAGATGCAGCGCTCAGCAAAGATTGGGCTGGAGCAGGCCGGGCACGAGACCATGGCTATGGAAGTGGATTCGGCAAGGTGACAGCTGCAGGATACTAYGACAGGTGTCGATAGAACCGCGAGCGACGTGAAAGACGAAGTGCAACGGGCAGACTAGGTGACGTATGTCGAGGAGGAACCTTGGACCAAGGATTTCCACGCCACCTRGCCAGGTTATATGCAAGGTGTCTAAGCCTATAGTGTTATTTGAGGTCTTGTTAGCTTCTTTTAGTTTTAACTGATGACTAGTTTGTCTAAGACTATTTTTCTTAGTTTATCACACGACTTATGCTTGACTCCTCTGCTGAATGGACTAGTTTCCCCTCTGTTGGGGCAGTCCAGTAATTGCAGTATGGCCATCTCTGTATTTTGAAGCTACACTTTGATTCTGGAAGGCTTTTAATATATAATACTTCTTACTTAAAAAAAAAAAATATTAAAAATTGAAACAAAATAACATAAAATCATATTATTTAGTTATATAATTTATCTATATTATTAAATTAAAAAAATAATGTTCTTTGTAATAACACTCTCTTACAATGTTTTATATTAAATCTCAATTTTAAAATATGTGTAACCATATTGTTTGGGTTTACATTAAATCTTAATTTCAAAATATGTTTATTTTCTAAAAAAATTAGAAATCATTTTTTTTCTAATATAAAATAGAATAGAGTAAACAACTTCAAAAACAATATATAATAAATTTTTAAAATAATTGAAATATTTCTTTATCATTTTTTTATTAAAATTCATAAACTAAAATCATTTTTAATAAATGTTAAAYATAACCACCATCATAACTAAATCATCCTCTAAATTTTACCAAATAAATTTATTTTCAAATTTCTAATATTGAGTAAATGAAAATAAGATTATTAAGTAATTTCAAACTAACTCTACTTGTCAAAATGCCACATTTGAATATAGAGTTAATAGTATTCACAATTTTACTTGTTTTTAACCAGTGGTACTTTTAAGAGTATCATTTGTGACATTTTGATCGTTAATTTCATTGGGTAAAGTCAACCTCTTTTAATTATAATCGAGTCAATTTTTTCCTTGTTTCAAGTGGTATTTTAAGAGTATCATGACAGTTTGGTCGTTAAATTTCATTGGTTAAAGTCGGTCTCTTTTAATTATAATCGTATCATTTTTTTCGATACCATCATGACAAACATTTTGATCATGAAATGTTATAATTGAAGGTTACATTTTGATTATGAAATGTTATTATTGAAGGTCAGTACATCTGAGCATAATAATAAGAATGTTCCATTATCTTATCCATTTTTTTTAATACATTTTTAAAAGACGAGATAAAAGAAACTGTCTTTTTTTTAATTATTGATTGAAAATGGGAGAGATGAAGGAGGGAATACAGTTTGTATACCTTGATTTATTGATTATTTATTAGTTTGTTGGTGATAAAGTTAAAACGGTAGATATTCAATTAAGACACAAAAGTTAAATTTTTTTTTTTTTAAATGTAAATTGAGAAATATTAGATAGGTAAAAAAAAAATGAAATAAAAAAACATTTGCCAATCTAATTTGCTCATTGTTCAGTTCTCACCCCTTTGCAAGATTGTTACTGCCACTGTCCAGCGACATTAGCATTACTGCCACCACGGATGGAATTTGACTTCGGGTGTCAAATACGGTTCAAAATTTTGTGCAACCGTCAACTTTCATTTTGTGCAACCGTCAACTTTCTTCCTTGGAACCGGTAAAACGGGCATTGTAGTGGTGTAGACCGTCAAATTCGACCAGCTTTTCAACTTTCAAATTCCAACCCTGACTGCCACTGCTCAGCGACTAGTCGTAACATTAAGTGCGCTGGTTGCGCTGCGTCTGTCGTCACACAGAACGACTGTGTCGGTGGTAATCATAACAATAACTGTCGAGGGACCGACCAGCTCGAGAGTCGTGTGTGTTTGTGACAGCCTCCGTCGGTGCATTTTCCCCCGTTATTGTTCTGAGCGTGCTTCATGGGTCAATGTGAGAAACGTAATGTCGGATCCGTGCATATTCACAACCAGATCTGTTCGCAGCAATAAATTCTTGGATGGGCGGCCTGTAGTTGAATATAGAATTGACTAATAGTTTTAATTGCACCAAACAATTTCACTGTTGTTTGGACTGAACACTTAATTCGTCCATGTTCGTCAAAAAGCAAAACACTGAACAGTTAATAACCAGAGAGCGACATTATAGATGGATAGAGAATGAGAGCAATGCATTAATAACTTATAATGAATGATACCATCTTGTCACTTTCAATAATCAATTCGCTTCAGCCGAGACACGTCGTAGTAGGTGCAAATTTCGTAGAGCTTGATTAAGATAACTTATAAGAGAAATGGAGGGAAGGAAAAGCAGCTAAACTTCAAACAGAACTATTGTTGATGTACAAATTCACATCTTTTGAAGCAAAGAGTCTAAAACAAATAGACAATTAAATAATAATCTTAGAGAATAAGCTGTAGACAAAGGAGATTAAATTACAATGCAAAAGAAAAATTAAGGAATGAAATAACTAATTTTAGTGCATAATTTAGAAAATATTTAAATGACGGATAAGATTAATGAGTTAGAAGAAAACATGAATACCAATTTGGCCTTAAGTAGTCTCCACTACAAGGAGAACATCTTCTATTGGAGGTTTTAGTTAAGAATTTTAGTGTTACAAAATTTGGTAAAAATTTCAAAAAAAAACCTCCGCTACAACCTCCTCTACTGACTACGAAGGTTTTAGCAGTGTTGGATACGCATTTTGGATGAGAATAACTAATTTTTGGGAGTTGTGTCATAGCAGATGGAAGAGTAAAATGAAGGATCAAAGCGCGTGACAAGGGCACAAAATCAAGAAAAACAACAGTTCAACGCAAAAGCAGGAAAACCAACATTTCAACCCCGTTAAGGTTTTGGGGATAAGTTGTTATGAACAATTAGGGTTTTTAGCCCTACTTCTATGTATAAATATGTAAAGGGTCGGGGAAGATTAAGTTGTTGAAAGGAAGAAATTAGGTTGTTGAGAATAATAGATTAGGTTACTTATGAGGGATAAAGAGAGTTTATGCTCAGGGTTTTTGGGAAGATCTTTCAAGGATAGGAGCATATCTGAGAATTCGCAGAGATACGCTCGCACTGCAGAGTGGCTAGGAAAGTTTGGGGATTATAATATGTTGTATATTTTGTAAGCGTAGTGCGCAGGCCTGAGGTGATTATTGCACAAAGACTAATATAAGAATCCAATCATTGTGGACATAGCCCAAGGATTCGGTGAACCATCTTAAAATCTTGTGTCTCATGTGTTTCTTGATGTGATTATTCGTGGATGTTACGTTTATGCATGATTAGTATAGATTTGTTTAACATACAATTTATGTTCAATAATAATGAATGATTCAGTGGGTTGGTTACGTCGCGATCTATATTATATTGTTTCTGCACATTAGGTTTTATAGCA